>VZUA01033126.1:35549-47667 GCA_013401035.1 Horornis vulcanius | reverse complement strand
TGGAGCAGACTATGGCAGAAACATTTCCATCTCCCAAACTTATTTGTCTTCCCTGCTCCCTGTTTCTGATTCCTGCACCCAAGTATTTGGGTTTTTTTCAATGTAAAATAATCACTAAATAAAATTACACAAAGAGCCTTGGGAAAAGAAACGAGAGCCTAAAAGACAGCCCTTGCCAGCAGATTTGGGAACCAAGCTAATCCTTGCTCCTTCTCTTTGAATTGTTGATCTTAGTATTTCTTCTGAAGCTTCAAGACACAGAAATATTTCCATTAAGAACAGCCTATAGTTCTGTGCATTTCTTTTTCAAAGAACAACGCCCACTTGACTCATCTGTCTTTGTGTAAATCCCTGAGTCAGCAGCATCTCAAATCATGATTTGACATTACACTGGCTTTGATGATAATAATGGCTCAAGCTGTTCCTGACACTTGTCTACCATCAGTTGGGTTTGAAACCCTACACTTCTGCACATCACTCCTTTATTCAGGTAATGCTTTTTTAAGCCAGATCAGCTTCTTGATCTATTACTGTACAGATCTACAAAGAATGCTTGCAGCATGACTGAGAAGGCAGTATAGAGTTACATGGGAACACGAATATATTAACTTGGGATTGACAGCCAAGTCAGTGCACCCTCATGGCCAGGACTGTCTAAAACAGAGGCTATAACTGGTGGCTGCAGACTCAAGACATTTCTGAACCTTTCAAAAACTGCTGCTAGCTGTTAAAGGCAGCAAATGGATCCATGATTAACATAACATTCACAGATGCTCCCCAGTCCTGGAGGACTTGAGATGCCATCTTAAATTTGGGGGTGAGCAGTGGAATTCTTCTACACCTTCAAATGCCATCAGAGCCCTGCACGCCACAGACTGGGAAACTATCTGATTATTAAAACACCATCCTCGTTAGTAAGAGATGTGGGTTTAAATTCCCATAAGCAAAGAAGAAATGCAATTTATACATCCTGTTCTCAGATAAATGCACTAACTCCTTAATAAAAAGGTGGCATGATCATAACTTCTGGATCTCCCATGGTCTTCAAAACTCTTAGTTTAAAAGAAATAAGCAATCATAGTCACAATTTCTGAAGGACCCTGACTTAGCCTGACATCCATTAACATGAAAATGCATTTTCTGTAATAAAAGCCTGAAAGTTTCTCAGGACTCAGTTAGAAAAAGGCTCATCAGGGTCAGAGCAATGTATTTTCCAAAAATAAAGGCTGTCAACCACACAAACTATTTAAACTAAAGATTCTTTTAAAACCACCGTCCATCTGAAGCAAGTATTGAAAACTGACCTTTCATTAATCCCCTGAAGAAAAAAACAAGATAAACTTAATTCTCTTGACTGTTACCTGAGCTGCCTATAAAGTATCAATTATATCACCTTACTCCCTTCTACCTCATGCCACAAAGCTTCACTTTTTCCTACGTGTTCTTTCTCATATTGTTTTAGTCCTCTCAGCATCGGAAGCATTATCCTGCACACAAATTTTCACTTGTTTTCCCCAGTGCTGAGTGTAATTCTGAGTTTCCCCCCTCTTCACAACCACAGCTTCTAATAAAGCTTCTCTCCTTCTTATTTGCTGGCTCCTGGCCAGCTTCTAGCCTGAGAAAAGTGGAAACAACCAGCAGGAGAAGCAGGTCATTCTGACAAAAGGAAATGGAGAGAGAGCAGAAAGAGAAAGTAAGAGAGGTTAAACAGAAGAAAGAAAGGTAAGATTTTGTGTAGTATAGACTAGAGCCTTCAAACAGTGACAAAAAATCCAGCTCTTAGTAGTGTAATCCACACAGAACTTGAAAAAAATACCAGATCTTCAGGTAACTCTGATGAGGCTTGTTTTTTGTTTTTCCTTAGTCAGCCTCTTAAGAGGAAAACAATTAGACAGCAAAGAGAGAAAGAAGGAATTGAGAAACAAAAGAGCTGCCTGTATGGTGGTTACTAATGTTTTTTCTGACAACTTGACTGAAAGAAAGACAAACAACAGTTACCACAATTGGGGCATGGTGTTTATAACGCTGCAGGCACCCATGATTCACCAGGTTTTGTTTAATCACAGCGAGGTAAAAATTGCTTAAAGGTGCGATTAAGAATTTGGGCTTGTTATAAGTCACATTTCCCTCCTCCAAAACTTAAGTCATATCCTGGTGAGTTAAAACCCAACACGGGGTTTATAAAATTAGGGTAAAATGCAACTCAGTGAACTATCAAATAATCATGTATTTGGGCAGGGAAAAATAATATTTTAAATTATGTTCTTTTCCTTCAGCCCACAGTGTAGTGGCTGCTCCTAGGAACAACCATTTTGGGTAAGCAGTAATCAAGTCAGTGTTCCCAGACCCATAAAAAACTGCAAAAAATGTTTAAATTACAGGAGACAAACTATGGAGATCATTAGCTCTTAATCATTCACTAAAAGCGTCAGTGCTTTTTATAAGCCGATCTACAAACTAAAGTTCTCACACTATTTTTTTCCCCCTCCTTACAAAAGTTGGTAGTCAAGACACTGCAACCTTTATTAGCGCAATTAAAAGCCTCATTTTGTTCCAGAGAATTCTTTGGAATGGTTCCTCCAGGGGCATTCACCAGGAGCAGCAGCCCAGTCCAGTTGCTTTAGACTTCTTTACGCAAAGAACCCACAACAGAATATTTTTAGAGCATCTGGCATGTTGGGATTTAGACAATTGTTACCATTCAGTTCAACCAGTGGCACCATGAATCCAATTCAGCGAGTGTGCGCATGCCAGCTTTTCTTAGAGTGTTACGCTGCTGCACTCACTATCAGTGTATCTGATTAAAATACGGAAAGTTCACTTCCCATTAATCTGCTTGGGAAAATAAGAAAAATCAGAGCTTTCTCAAGGTTGCTGGGGAGTTATTTGACTTCCCTCCCCCACTCCCTAGCTTAGTTTTTGTATCTGGAGGAACCAAAATTCGACCCAGGCATTTTTTGATCCCTCAAGGACCAATACAGAACCAGCAGAGTGTTGCAAGTCAGATATGAGGGGCATTAGCCAGCTGTGGGAGAAAGCCTGCACAGTGCCTGCCTGTATTATGTCTGGCTCAAATCTAGACAGTGTGTCTCACTTTACTGAGCAGTAAAAAAAAAAAGAAACCTTGCAAAAAAAAAAGAAAAAAAAGCAAACTTCTAGTGCTGTACCTCTCAGTTTCTCTCTGTATTTCAACTACCTCACATGCGACATAGAACTGCTTGGAGTTTAGACTGCAATTAGCTTTGCTCCAGCTTCAGGGAACCACTGTCAATGCAAGAAAAGTATAATTTAAAAAAACATTTGCACTCACAAAGGCATTGCAGTGTGGAGAATTACTTTTTTTTTTTCTTTAAAGGGTTGGGATTAGCTAAAACATAACATGCAAACACCAAAGTAAACGAGAGAAAAAAGGTGAATAAGGTTTCTTAGCTCTGTGAACTAACTTTACTAAAAATCCTATATAAACTGGTAACAGTTCCATATGTTGCAAAATGACTGCAGTATTACCTTAAATGGAGGAGAATAGCCATCACTTTGCCAGTGTTTGAATAATCTGCCTATTAAAAGGTAGGGGAGGGGTAGAGGTTGGAGCTACTATTCCTCTTTGATTCTCCCTTAACCCTCACTTTCCAGAGTGTATGACAAAGACTCTGAAACAAGCTTTGAAAGAGCTGAAAAAATTAATGCAATGCTAAGTCAACATAAAGCTTCTCATAAAACAAAAGCAGTATTATTTTTGTCATTGTTTCCCATTTGGGAATTTTCTCTGACAAACACTTCCTTTAGGTGCCTGAGCACAAGCAAAAGCGTTATAAAGTAGATAGGAGGCGCCATAATTTTCATTCAGTAACAAAATAAAAAGAATTGTCTCACCTTTGAACACCGCTCCTGTCTCTTAAACACACATTGGAAATCTGTGGAATCATCTCCACAACTTTCTTGGTTGGCTCGGAAATGCTGCTTTTACAATCTGAGTGAGTCTCCTTTTGCTGCAATAGCTCCTGTTTGGCATATTCTTTGAGCCTCTTGTACAGCGTGCGCAGGCCCTGTGCAGTACGAGGAGGGCGATCTACTCCGATGGCATTGTAGTTATCAGCTATAATATCCCAGCATTTGTTTTTTTCCACTATTACAGAATGCTTATTGGTATGTTCCTCGAGAATTTTAACATACGGCTTCACGAGTTTTAGCAAATCGAGCTTTTCAGATAAGGTAAAATTAGAAGATCTGGCCTTCCCAACCATTGTTATCTTTGAATTAAGGAAGCCGTTCCTGGAGCCACCATGCAGTCCCTAGCTCTGCTCAGCTCTTTTTCACAAACAGAAAAAGATCAGGCTTAACTAGGCTAGTCTCATTTAGGCCCACGCCTACAAGGGAGGGTTTATTAAAATTCCTTCAGCTTAAGCTGACGCAGGTTCAGGAAATCTGCTTAAGCCAAGCCTGACCTACATAAGGCTTCAGACTGAAGAAGGCGAGAAGAAACAAGCAAAATGCACTTTTGTATGAAGAGACCAGACATATGCAGGATTTAAAAACATAAAGGTTTAAAGATTAGCACATTACCCAGCTAAAAATTACCTAATTTAGCTGGAGTAACAAGCTCTGAGACATCTCCCAGCTCCCTCACACAATCTCAAACTGAAACCGTGCTGTAGATGATTTTACGTGTAACGACGCTCCCCCCAAAAAAGCAACAATTGCTTTGAGCGAGGCAGGGCGCTTTACGGGGAGCGGGGAGGCGAGAGGCGGCGGCGCGTGTGGAGAGAGCCCCGGCAGAGCCCCCGGCGCCATTTGCATAGAGCTGGTTCTGCTGTCAGTCACTGCGGGGCGGCATCTCCCCCAGCCGGCTGGTTACGCTCGGGCTTCGCCGCAAAGCTCAGCTTCTCCTGCACTTGGCAGCCGCCAACAGCCACCGGCACGGGGGCTTCTTAAAGAGCCCGCTGCGCTTCCCGGCCGAGCTCCGGCACCGGAAAGAGCGGCACGAACGCCTCGGTGCGAGCGGGCCCCGAACGCCGCCGCGCCGGCCCTGAGGCGGCTCCTGGGCGAACCCCGGCATCGCCCCTCGGCCGGGGCTGCGAGGCGGCACCGCAAGGGCTGCGGCCGCCCGCAGTCGTGACTGATTTACCGAGTGCATTACGGCGTGTGGGTACTGGGGTTTTCATAATTATCCACCAGCAAACAACTGACTTTTATTATATTTATCCAGACGTTTTTCAGGATAAAAAAAAAAAGAAAAACAAAAACTGATTTTTATTAACAAGATGTGCCTCCATTTCTAATGCTTGCTCAACAACGTATCACCTTAAAGCAAGCTTTCACATAGAAACACATGCAAGGCTTTAAATTTCTGTGAGCTAAACTGAAGCAATAAATCGGAGAAAGAGAAAACCTAGCAGATAGAAGGTGTTCTGAACTACAAAAAGCAAAAACTAGTTTGAAAAATGACGCACTCCACTGAAAGAGTCCGGAGGGTGGAAACAAACACCACTTGAGATAGTGGTAACAGCTTCCTAAGCTTAACATGTCCAGCCTTGAAAACAAGGGAGCCTAGAAGCAGGGGGAAGGAAAGAGAAATAATTATAGCTTGAAATATCCTAAGGCTATAAAGATCTAGGTATAAACTTGTTTCCTCTAAGGGGAAAAAACCCAAAGCAGACACAAGCCGCATTCAAAACAAGAAATTCACCCTAAACAAAGGGAGACTTTTAACTGCTAAAAATCAATTAGCATTTAGAATAACAAGCACTTTGGAACCATTTCTAAGACTCGGCTAGTCAGTACCACCTAACAAAATTGTGACCAGTCCACTTCACTGGCATTGCTTTCAAGCCAAGATTAAATAAAGCATTTTATAGTCTGAAGCCTATTACACTTAAACTTGAGAAACAAAATTCTCTTGTGGTTAGAAGTACTGTATGAAAACCATTACTTATAAACACCTAATCCTTCTCTATTTCCCCTCACTTTGCACTTTACTAATACTAAGAATATAAAGCTGGTGGTTAGAGTTTTGGGGTTTTTTAATTTATGTTCTTAGTTGTTCTTCAGTAACTGAAAAAAACTTGGATGTGCTTCACATAGCTTAGACTGGCAGTATCAGCACTGAGGAGTCGCAGGCAAGCCTATGCTGTCCGAGTACAGTTGAGCAGTTGTGCAGTGCCCACCCAGACTCTTGACTTTTCAGTGACAAAAATAAGTCAGTGATTAAAGGCTCCTCCCCCAGACACAAAGAGCACAAATGAACAGTGTGGGGCAAAGGAACCCCAATGTGAAAAACGAGATTCACTTTTAAATTTTAAGAAAAAGGTTTAATAAAAAAAGTAAGACAATTAGGAGACAAAAAATTAAGCAAAGGATTAATGGCTGGGTGACTTGGCATGTAGCCAAGAGCACACCTGCTATTCCAGAGATATTCTTTAAAAACCCTTTCTAACGCTTTTCCACAAACTAGTTTCTATATTCCAGGAAGTGTTTAGCATGGCCTTTCTTGGTCCGCCTTTTTAGAGCATGCGTGTTTCTTGGCTGTGTCTACATTATCACCTCTAGTTTGGGCTGTGGTCCATATTTTCTTCAGATGGCAGATGCTGATAGTTGGCATATCAATAGCAGGGTCTTCACATGTTCACTGGATGTTATCCCAACCAAACAGTTTAAGCATACTATATCAACTACTACCACTATGCCTAATTTTTACTAATAGCAGAAATAAAAACTTTACAACAAACTTATTAATCATATAGCACACACCTTAATATTTGCGAAAAGCCAACTTTGTAATAAACACTTATAACACCAAAAACCCAAATGAAAGAAACCTAGCCCTCAGTCCAGCTGCTTCCAGTCCCAGAGGCAAGACAGACCCAGAGTCCACAGGAGAGGCTCTCTCTAGACCACCTCACAGACCCAAGGAGGGGGTTACTGCCCACTGGGCATGGGATTCATTGTGAGACACCAGAAAGAGTATTTTGGGATTGCAGAAGGCAGTACAGGATATTTAGAGGAAGAACTGAAGGCAAGACAAAGGATAGTGAAGCATGAAAGTGGTTTGGCAAAGAACAAGCCTAGGAGGACACTGCTGGGGGGGGTGGGTGCGCGTAAACAGGTGGCTGCCCAGTATGGTTGTTCAGCCATGACCTGGGCCTGAGCAGGGCAGATTGTCCTATCTGCTAGTTAAACTGCATTTGTAACTGTTGTCCTGGGTGAGGGAGAGTCTCCAGTCGGTGTGACCATGTACAGAAACACAGAGCGCGACAACTGGAGTTATACCACCACGGGTCACAGGGGCCCAGGGTGCTTGAGGCACCAGAGGGCAGAGGCCGGAGCCCAGGCACATGGCCTGGATACTTGAGTCAGTGTGTGACCTCAGGCAAACTCCAAGCCAGACTAGCCACGCAGAAGGCTTGGGAGCCAAGCAACAATGAGTCTGGGCCAGATACTGCAGAGACCAGAAGGTCTGAGATTTGGCTACTGGAGGGACACCAGGACACTCTGGGGACAGGCCACTGGTGAGACCAGCTGCCAGGGAGACCCAGTGTGTGTGTTTGTGCATCAGCTGGGAGACCGGGGAATCCAGGGACCAGTAACTGAGCAGAGTAAGAATTTAAGGCCACTTGCTGGAGGATCCATGTTGTATACATAAGCATTTGCCACAAACAAGCTTTCTTCATAGTCAGCCGGTGAATGGAAAGGATGAGGCCATTGAAGTTGCTTGTGTTTACATGAGTGCTGAACTTTTTGATACCTGGCTATATATACACATATAGTGTGCACATGTGCCTCCTGAGGACACATCCTTGTGGTCCTGGCCACAAAGAGCTGCAGCAGTCTCCTCTATAATGGGCTACCAGATGCAGCAACTCCCAATATTGTATTTCTCTATTACCTTTGTGCCTAATGTTGCTAGAGAGACTAAGTTTCCACACTAATGTAATTATAGCAAAATAGTGCTATGAAGTTTTCTTTTGAGCAAATGTCTGATGAAATGGCTGAATTACATATTGTTCTGCATGAGGGTAAAATAACCCCTGTAAAAAATGAAGCTGGCTGCCAACCAAGATTTTTTTTCCTTCCTTTCTTTTTTTCCTTTTTAAAATAGCTCTGCTCATCAGCCTAAGGTCATATCAGTACTTGGATGAGAAATCAGAGAATGTGAAAAGCCTGGATAATGATACATATAGACATCTTCAAGCTAAAACAATAGGTGTAGCTCCAAAACAATTACAAAACCCAAAGATGTTGCCACAATCCACCCTTCATTCTACACCTTCCACCAGCACTTACACTTATGCAACACAGTGCCAGCCAGTTCAGCAAGATGATCTAGCTACAGAATAATCTATTTATTTTGCAAGCATAAGAATTTAGTATTAATTTAATAATTGGCTTAAGTCAGCGTAGATGTGGGACATTGTCAAAACAGTCATTTCTGGCCCTCCCCAACTGTGTCATATTCCTGCCCTTCCACTGTGCTGATATGAGGAGCACTCACAAATCTGGACAACTCATATTAATCATTTTTTTTTCTGAGCTGGTTAGTTTTAATCACCAGCAGTTCCCTAATCCAGTATGCCACAGGACAAATAACTCACAGAAAGAAATACATTGAAAAAGCTTCTTCAGATTCTCACTGGATCATTGTAGGGTGAATTGCAAACCATATTCCTAAAGATTTGTATTACCACAACTGAGGGGACAGCAAACCACAGGTAGCAGGAGAGAAATTCTGCTCACCACTGAAGAAAATAAATGTACATACACCCTTACATCATTTCACTGTCTTCTATACCTCCTGTTTTTCTGTGAAGTCTAGAATTAATACCAGAAAATGATACAAACAGTGCATCCTGGAGTACTATTGAGATTAATGAATCACAGCTATAATACAGTCAGGAATTAAAGTAGCCAAATCACTATGAATTACTGAAAAAGCTCAATGGCCACAAATTTTATGGGTAATAGGTTTATATCACAGCCACTAACTGCATCAATTGGCCCATGTAAATTTCGACACATAAGACAGAACACCCTGAAAAGGAGAATGTCTTAAATCAGGGGAGCGATTTGGAGGGAGAGGGAGGATCTTTTGTCACACAGAACTGAGAAAGAATCTTTCCATGACAGACTTAAAAAAATAATCACTATAAGGTACAGGAGACAAAGGGGAAAAAGACATCTGAGAAAACTGAGGATGCCCTAAGAAATAATGTGTCTTGAAAGATGCCATTTGGAACGGAGAGCAAACATGAACGTTGAAAGGAATGACACCAGTTTAAGTGATTCAGGCTGGGACCTTCTAGTGCAAAAAAATATTGAATCAACATATTGCTAAGCCCTGTGAAGGTGTTCTACCCATGAAGTGGTAGCCCCAGGATAAGTCTGAAGGACTACTGTTCTTATTTAGTAATACGTAAGAAACCAGCTCTGCAGCGACCTGGGGTTAGCATTTGCAATCACCTAGGAGCCTGCAAATCCTCAAGAACAAGAGGATGATTGGAAGTTTTGAATCAAAGCTAAAATGGAACCCTGGTACCCCGTGCTTACAAAAAAAAGAAGTAGAAAGATTCAGCAGCTAGGATGGGGTATGTTACACATCACTGAATATACTGGGCTATTATGGCAGTGGAAACATTTGGCAAGTATCAAGGCAGTTGCTCACCCTTGCAAATGAATTTGGCAGCTGCATAAGATGAGAGTGTCTATAGGTAGTAAGGGCTGCAAAACTTCCATTAGGTCATCATATAGTCCTCTCTACTGACATGACAGCAAGACAGTGCCAAGTCATTCGATCTGCCTGTCTTTAAGAGCCTGCTGAGCAAAGGGTGGGTAAGAAAACTTTCAACTTAGCAGATTTCTCACAGGGACAGTTGTTTCATGGGTGGTGTCTAAGGCTAAGAAGGGGTGCTGGCATTATTCACTGAGGGTTGAAGATGACAAAGTTTTGTGAACCAAAAGTTGTAATACAACTTCACCTGGAAGCTACAGTGCTTAAATACATTCACACCAGACTCTTTAGAAATAATACTTTTAGGTAATTTGTGTTTCAAATGGCTTTCTCATGTCACTTGATTTTTATTTTTTTTCCTCATCTTCATCAGCACTTTCACCATAAGGTTTATACTTTATTGTTCTTATCTTTTCTGTACCTGGACCTCTCAGACCACTCCTTTCATTTCTCCTGCACATTTCTAAACCTCTGTCCTGCATGGGAGGTGAGATAAATAAGGCAAAGCTTTACCTCTTTTCTTTGTCCAGCATCTATTTTTGGGATCAACATCTAGCATGTATTAACTTCCAACCTCTAACAGTCATTGAAACTGCTGCAAGAACAAGGGCTTCAGCCTGCTCCTGAGCTCTTATCAGCTAAAATTCCAAGCATAAAATACAGTTCTGTCCCCTCTGCTGATATAAGGCATTCTCTCAACATTTAGCCCACTGAATTGGGGAATATATGAATTAGCCAATTAAAATGCTCTCCGTGCCAAATTTTAAAGAATTTATCTTCATCTCAGTGTGACATTCCAACACCCACACATTCAGATCAGTAACCATCCTTCAAACTAAGTTTGCCTTAAAGCTACAGGACTCTATAATACTACACTTTGTAAGTTGTATCCTTAAAAATAGAAAAGCTAAGAGCCCCATTATTTACAAATTAAGAAGTGCATCCATTCCTAATACATGCTTATACCTTCTCTGATCCTCTCTTCCAACAAGCTTTTTGATGACTAATCAGAAGCAGCTGAGAAATACGGAAAGGTTTGAAAGTATGATTTTCCCAGCGTATTTTCTCTAAATTTTCACATCTTCATTAGCAAGATAGCCCCTAGGAAAAGAAATAGTGTAAGAGAAGCCAAGTTTTTGCAAGTCTCCCGTTTTGTTCATAGAGAGATTAAAATTTTGGACATTGTACTTTTACATACTATCCTGAAAATACTACCCTGTGCACTATTCCCTGCACTTGACAGAGAAACAACTTCCTCTGTTCTTCTAATCTTGCTCAGTGGATATTTTGAAGACAGCGAGATAACCATCTTATCATTATTTTGTTGGCTCAAGGGAAGCCATATTGTGACAAAGCTTCTGTTTGGGAGAAAACTTAAGGCCCAAAGCCAAAAGCTGGGACTGAACTCTAGTTAGGCTGACATGATAACAAAGGGGATCCAAACAATGAGCACAGCCACAAAAGATTTGACAACTAGCTTTGAAGGCATCCAGGCCTAGTCTGCCATAATACTCATGATGGCTCAAGAAAACCTCCCAGTTCCTTTCAGGCAGGCATTTCTTGTCCCTCCACCTGATAGCTGCATTCCCTCATCTTCCCTTAAGTCCACCTTCATATCTATTGGAGACAGGAGAGCTGGGAATATACACACTCACCAACTCCCCATACTCCAAACTAGGACTTTACAAAGAGCAAGGGAAAGGAAAATAAAAACATGTCAGAAAATGTGAATAGTCATGTATTTCTCTTTTGCCCATCTTACATTCACATAGCCTGATAACAGATTTTGAAAATCAAAAAAGAAGTAAGAAGAATCTATGTGTACAGCTCCCCTCAGAATGGATGAGGGAATAGAAACAACTATTACTGATAAAACCATGTTTTAAGATAAACTCTATGCAGGGTATTTTTCCAAGTTCCTAATTTTTAAAGTTACAGTATTATATAATTTTTTTTCTGTATATTGTAGACTATATGCTGTGTGCTTGCATGGAACTCTAGGGAGCTAAATTGTAATAAATATATTGGGATAGTAAGTTCATTTACCAACACATCCCCTGCCAGCCCTTGGAAAGGGGTGTTTGCTTTTTATCTGCAGTTCCAAGTAGACAGATCTTTCTGCATGAGTATTTAAGTCTTTCTGCTTGTTTGCTTATAAATTTTAATTTTCAGTAACTTATACCTTTTTTAAGAAATGCATTAAAGACTATCATCTTTACATGGAGCACAGCTTTATTCAGTAACAGATGTATCGCTGCTCAAAAGTAAAGAATGTGACAACTTATATTTTTCATTGTAAAGAAGCAGCCACAGTTCCATTTAATAGACAAGTTACTACTGTGAAACTTTCGTTTTAATCCCTCCGACTTCTTTGGGAGATGCTGAATATCTTACATT
>VZUA01033126.1:4478-26964 GCA_013401035.1 Horornis vulcanius | reverse complement strand
TGATTGTGGACATTTATTTTAGACAGCAATGAAGCACTTCCCTCTTTCTCATCTATCTACAAAAGAGAAATAAGTTCACAATAGTATTTTCTTCATGCAGGTGAAGAGAAATAGAGAAAAGAGCAACAAGTAGGGATTTCAAGACATACTGTCATTATCAAATTGTTGCATAAATGTATACATCTCTGCAAAACTATATGTGTCACAACAAAAAGTGCGTGCACACAATACCAAACACTTGTGTAAATAGTTTATGAGTTTAATACAATTCTTCTGTAGATAAATAAATAAAAATTGTGCTGCTTTCCTGTGTCAATATTACAGGTTTCAGACAAAGCACCTTTGTATCAGAACTGCAACCCAGCAGACTGAGACTTTACAACAAGTATCCTGGCCTTTTAACAGCTTTTGCAAAAAACATCCAATAAAGCCCACGCCAAGATGTAATCCCCACCTCCTTTACACTTGAGAATTGCGTTTGGGCTCACTACTGATTAATTTTATTTCTTTGAAAAACATTTTTCTGCAACCACTCCACAGTGAGAGAAGCCTAACCTGAGAAGCAAGATCAAAGGTACTGACAGCAAAGCTATAAAAATTTTCTGTGAGTAGATTATTTAAGCAGAGATTGTTTGTGGTGAGCTCAGATGTTATCTTTAATCACAATACTGTACAAAATACTTTTTAGTGCACTGTTCAGTTTACCTCCTTTAACTTAATTTCTTGGTCCATCTCCTTAGTTTCATTCTTGAGACAAACAGCAATACATTTTCCTGGTGGTTTAAACCTTGGCTTTTTGCCCGCATTTCCTAGGACTTGACTCGGAGCTGCAGATCGCCTCATACTTAGCTGTGCTGCTCTGCAGGGTGGACAGGAAGGAAGGAAGCAGATAAAGACATCTGTAGTCAGGATAGGCTTTAAATATAAAAATATATCCATAAATGACAACAAAAGCGGTATTTTAAAATATAAGAGAGCATACAGGATCTTCAAATAACAATATTAATTCACAAGCATAATAATATTTAAGAAAAAGTAGTATTGTTGCAATGCTTTGTTCAAGGACTAAGGAAGATCTACTACAGCAAATTCTGCAGCTGAACACCTCAATCTCATGTAAAAAGTAACTAATGCAGTTCCCAATAGCAATAAATGCTCTGGAGATTCACAGTGTAGGGCTACTTAACAATCTTACACCAGTTTATAAAAAGAAAGATAATTTCAAGAGAAACTTACTATTCTATACACTTGAAACATAATTTTGAAAAGCCCATTATTAGTGCACAGTGAACAATGAATCTTGAAGGTATGTCTCATATCTGGGACCAGCATTTTGCATTGAACAGTCAATCATTGGTCATTCAGGTTCACCATAATAAGTTTAACATTCAGCAAATTTACTTTGCAACCAATACAAAAAAAAAGTTATAATCTTAATGCTCCTAAGTAGTAGATAGAAATCAAACAAAAGAAGAAAATTCCCCACAGAATAACAGAGCAGCTGAAATGAAGAAGGCAAGCACAACTAATACTACAGTTACAGGTCAAATTCTCCGTTTACACACATTTATTTTAAATGATTCCCCCAACTACTAGGCTAAAAATAGACCGTAATACAGATTACAGAATCAAACTTCTGTGCCATTTCAAAAGCATGCTTGCATCCTGCTGCAACAGACCGTGTGTTTCTGCACCTTTTTTTGGTGTTACTCTGCACTCCAGTGGCTTCCTGGGGCACAACTACTGTTCTTTCCAAGGTTTGCACTGAACTAGTGCCAGAGCACCGCCAAAACACTTTGCAAACATGCAGAGACTGGCAGCAGGAGTACTGCTCTCTCCCCCATATCTGCACAATTAGCATATATATGATGCTGTTACTAGACATAAATCTCAGGGGCAAAATCGCCTCAACTGTTGTCACTTCCACTGTGGCTGTCATTAAAAATACAAAGAAAGAAGCCTCTGTGTCTAAAGCAGTTCATTTAAGTTAGGCTTACCTGACAATAGTGATAGCATATGAACTTTAGTTAACCCTATGCAATAAGGGAGTAGCTTGGTTATTATAACAGGAGTATTTGCAGTGTGAAAAGCCACTGTGAACACTGGAAAGGTGTCCAGAACCTTCTGAGGGAGCAGACTGCAAGTGCCAGTGCTCAGCACAGCCAGCTTAAGGTGCTATGTGAATTTGAACACTGCACAGTGAAGCTTAGGAAAACAAGGTAAGACACCCCATGGCTCTACATGGGGACATGCATGGCTGCAGTGCTACACTAACCCTGCCCACCGAACTGTTCTGTGGAACAGAGAAGCTGCGCAGTTCATAAATTGCACATATCCGTGATTCAAGTTCTCTGGTTCCCAAATCCATTTGGCCATTGCACTGTCATTTAGTCTTAAACCATAAAAACAGACTCATTAGGAGATTTGAAAATTACTACGACATTTGAAGACACTACCCTTGATAACTTAATAACTTCACTGTTACCAGTATTAGTAACTTCCAACTACAAAGATCCTTATGGGTTTGTGAGTTTTAAAATTAAATATTGAATCCAGAAATATATCTTTGTCTTTCAAAATAAAAGTTTTCATAAAATATAACAAAAATATGTTAAAAATAATAAAATGTATACATTTTGTCCCTTTACACTACTACACAATAGAAACAGAACATAAGGTGTGTACAACAAACCACTGATGCCAGATCTTTCAGATAAGATCAGAGTGAGTGTTGCAAGGCAAGGAACAGCTCCAGACTACAACTAAATGAAAAAATATGCAAATATGTCCTTTCCTCAGAGACAGCACCAATACACAGAGAACCTTGTACTTGCCTTATTATTAGGTCTGGCTGCAGGGAAACAGCTGCAAGCAATGCAAAAAGCACTGCTCCTAGCTTTTATTAGCAACCAGGCCTGACCAAACTCAGTGCACCACAAAACCACAGCCCAAGCCGTCTCATAGGTGCATCTGGTTTGTCAGGCATTGAATTCGGTTGTACTTTTGTCCTTAAGGGTACATTAATACCTGCATTAAAAATGAAATACACATACAAATAATGTTTCAAAATCCAGTTGAAAGAATAATGTTTACAAATCCAACTCAGTACGGTGTGCACGGCGCTCTGCTAAAGGCAGCTACAATGCCCATCTCAGCCCAAACTTAACAGGCTGTTCCCGAGTGTTTGAAGAGGCACAGTCGGCACAGACGGAGAGATAGAACAGTAGCTGTGGGCAGCTGCAGAGACGTGACACGGCATCACCTTTTACTCAGTTAAATTGCAGGCAGCGAGTGCATCGCCTTGAACATCAACATTACTGAAAAATCGCTTCAGATCAGAAGCAGCTGTGAAGAATTTTTACAAGAGCATGTAGTGATAGGACAAGGGGGAATGGCTTCAAACTGAGAGGGCGGGTTTAGATTAGATCTAAAACAGATATCTTCAATCTGAGGATTGTGAGGCACTGGAACAGGTTGCCCAGAGAACTTCTGGATGCTCCCTCGCTCAACGCCAAGCTGAATGAAGCTCTGAGCAACCTGATCTGGTGAAAGATGTCCCTGCCCACAGCAGGGGGGTTGGAGCTAGATATTTTTTAAGTTCTTTCCCAGGGTCGCTTCCACCGGGCGCCCCGCCCGCGGCTCCCGTACCTGCGGTCCCGCCGCCGGTCCCGCCTCTGCGCTCAATTGTCCCGCCGCGCTCTCCCGACAGCCCCAACGGCCGCACCGCGCATGCGCCCTGCGCAGCCTCCCCTTCCCGGAGGGCGCGCGTGCGCCGGGGCCGTGCCGCTGGGCGGGACCCTGGAAGGGCCCTTCCCGCCCTCGGGAGGCGCTGCCGTGCGCGTGCGCAGTGCCGGCCCGCGGCGCCTCTGCCACACACAGCATGGCGGAGCGGCTGCCCGCCGCGTCGCCGTCAAGCGAGAGTGGCCGTAAAGGGAGCCTCGGCTGCGCGACAGCGAGCGGCGGCGGGCGGGGTGAGTGAGCGGGGCCGCGGCCCCGAGCGGGCTGGGGGTGAGGGGACAGGGGCGGGCGGGGGCGGCGGGACCGGGCGGGCCTGGGCCCGGGGCGGGAGGCGCTGCGCGGGGTTTGTGCTCGGCGTCTGTCAGGGCCCTGTGCCGGGCTGGCGGCGGCACCGCTGGGCTGTGGGGAAAGGAGCGGTTAGGGTGTGTGTGGCTGTCAGGTTGTTTGTCGCTGCCTGAGGCCGCGCAGGTGCTGTTTCTTGGTGTCGGGTCGCTTCTCCAGATGTTTCCGGGCCGGCTCGGTGCTCTGTGACCAGGATCGTTGTCCCTCCCTGAAGCGCCTTTCCAGGCCGAATCCGGGGGCCTTTCCCCTGTTACCTGTACAGAATTCCCCCTCCCACAGCTCCGAGGGGAGAGACCTCCTCTGACCCTGATCTTGGCTCGGGGTGGCAGAGCCCGGTCCTGCACGGCCTCGAAGGTGATCACAGAATTAATTAGGTTGGAAAAGACCTCTGAGATAATCAAGCCCATTCCAAAGGTTGATCACCCTTTCTGTGAAGAAATTCTTTCTGCTGTCCAACCTGAAACCCAACCCCCGACGTAGCTTGAGGCGATGTCCTCTCATCCTGTCGCTGGTCGCCTGGGAGAGAGACCAGCCCTCACCTGGCTACAGTCTCCTTTCAGGTGGACCGATAGGGTCCCCTCTGAGCCTCTTTTTCTCCAGGCTTAACAACCTCAGCCGCTCCTCACAGGACTTGTGCTCCAGACCCTTCTCTGTACTCTGGTCTGTTCAAGGCAGGTCATGGATGGCACTGTTCTGAGTAGGTTTTGCAGGACAGCAAGTGTTGTACAAAAATGTTCTTTGTCAAATAGCTATAGTAGTTTTGTAGTTCCTGATAGAGGCCTTAAATTGTCTCATATTTTTTATATAAGCTTTTTTTGAAAAAAAAAAAAAAATCAGTTGTGTGTGTCTGTGTAAGGTGATGTTGTTGTTGATTTATTCTTACCCTCCTCTGTTCCTTTTCTCTTACACGAACGTTCATCAGACTCCACAGTGCACCAGTCTGGGGAGCTGAGCTGAGGGAGTAGCTCTGTGGCATCCTTGACCACTGACTGCTGCTATCTTTCTTCCCTTTCTGCCCTGCCTGCAGTTTCTTATCCCTGGTCATGCCCTGGTTACACAGTCCTACAAGAAATTTTATCCTAACAAATCAAATCAGAGCGTAGTTGTCTGTATGGTGATTTGCATGAGCCAGTTCAGGAAAGGGGCAAATTAAATGTTCTCACTGATTCAAAGGACGAGATGGAGGGAGGTGAGGAGCATGTTAATTTGTGGATAGATAGGCTTGGGCTACTGTAAGAAAGCTGCCAAAGTTGGTTTTTTTTTTCCCCAATTCAGTCTTAAAATAGGTCAGTTACCGAGAGTGATGCCTCAAGTGCCTGAGAAACCACTTGTATAGTCACCTTTGAAGGAGTGAATCTGCCCCTTTGGACATTGATGCTGGCTTGAAGTGGTTTACAGTGCCAGTGTCAAAAAAACACACTAAAATATTGCTTCTGTATAGCAGGATTTAAAGCACAGTGTGTCTTTGTGAAAATAAAGGCTGAAGAAATGTCATGTCTCAGTGTCACCTCATCCCTGGGCCCTGCACAGGACTCTGTTCCTGTAGCATTTCTGAAAATGCTGTCTTAGCCATGCACATCTGTAGTTCTGTCATGGTTCACTCCAGCCTTTCAAATAGTTCTGCTTTGTTTTGTCACACGGAAAAGAAACATTTTTTTAAAAATCAGAAGCTACTGTACATGAAAAAATGAAGGTCACTAATTTCATTTCAGTGTCCTGACTTTCACAGTGGAATAGCTTTGATTAGTGCCACACATTTAGCAAGCTGTGTGATGATGTTGTTGGGAACTACATCCCACCTGTATTCTCCCTGTTATCATATCCACACCGAATCTCTGTTTGAGGGCAGTGAAGTCCACAACTCAAGGCTGGTTTTGGATGTGCGTTTGCCTGGCAAACAACGTGGGGTGACAACTGTTGAAAAATTGCTTGATATCTGTGAAGTCTGGAGAAGGTTTTTGCTTGTCCAGAGCTGCAGGGAAAAATAAAACACGTGAAACAATAGAAAGCAAATAGCCTGTCATAGTTTGTGTGCTTCTCTCCCAAAGAAATCCCTGTGAAATGATACCCTGACAATTTAAGCACACTCCCCTACATGGTCTTCACACAGCCCTTTTAGTCCAGTGGTGATTTTTGGTCTGGGGTCTTCTTACAGCTTATTGGTTTCTCTCTCCATGTCCATGCAGGCAGGCTATTAACTGTTCTTGAGTTGCAGCAGTGCTGATGAGCATGAGCTCCTTATCTTCTGGTTTTTGCTGCTTGTGCACCTGCTCCCCGGTAGAGCATGGGAAACTAAAATAAAGGCCTAGACTTAGGATAAACATTACCTAGCAACAACAAAAACATTGGTGTGTTGGCAACATTCTTCCCATTCTAAAGGCAAAACACAGCTCTGGATCAGCTACTAGGAAAATTGCTAAGAAAGTTAACTCTATTCCAGCCAAAGGCATGTCTAGGCAAAAGTCCACAGCTTTCAGCCTAAGGCTTCCAGCAACCCAAGCTACATATGCTAAGCAGGTAGATACAAGTAAACAGCATTCTAAATCACACAGTGTTATAATTCTAAGTGACTTACTCTATTTAGAAGTTATTTGCTTAAGCTAAGCAACTGACAACTCTCAACAAAATAATGTGATTTCTAGGTGCAATCAAAAAAGGAGTGTGACAATTACTGAATTGTAGTAGAATTGGGGAAATAAGTTTTGAGGCCAAATGGAGAAGAGAGAAGTTTCTGAGGATAAGCAGAAGCTGAAAATTATCTCGTTTTGTGGTGAAGATACTGGGTAAAGTGATCTGTACTGCTAAACTACGTGAAGTGCTAAAGTGCATGACATTCATCAGATGCTCTCCCTCTGCTTATGTCTTGACTGAGGTGCATCTCTTGAAGTTGATGAGAAAATAAAAGATCTCTGGTTCTTCAGGTCAGGAAACATCTACTGGAAAAAGTCTGGGGCTTCAGTAACAGCTGTTTTCATAGGTCCCAGATCCATGGCTACAAGGGTTCCAGCACCATGTTATGCTTCTCCAACATTAATTTTGAAAATGTGCTGAAGAATCCCCCTTGATTGTATTTTTTGCCTCCAAGTTCCCATCCATTCTTCATTTGAACTCCAGTTTGGCTGGGGCTTTATACATCTATATATATTTATATACAGAGGCATATGTATATAATATATATATGTTGCTGTTGCACTTCATTTCTCTATTAAGCACAAATAAAGTTTTTGTTCCCCATTTGATAAAAATACTCTTTCCTGCTTTCTGTTAGTCTTCAAACTTGCCAAAATGTGCCAAAGAGTGTCTTGAAGAGTTGCTCCTCAGGGACTAGCAGTGTTTGTACAAAATGTAGCTCACAGCATCCACAATTCCAGTAGAACAGAAACTCTAGGAATAGTAAAAGTACTTAGTTTTGCTCTCTTATCTGTCCTTGAAAGTTTTCTAAAAGCAGAATCCTTTGGGATCCACCAAATCAAAGTGTTAGGCTTACAGTTCATATTATCAAATCTATATATGCTGTTTAAGTCCTCTAGCATAACTTAAGGGGTTTAAGTAATGACATCTTTTATGATGTTTTAAGTAAGCAACCCTAGTTATGCTACGTATCACAGCAATGATATTTGCCAGTACAACAAACTTGACTGTAATAGTTTTGTCTTAAAAATGAACTGCCTGTCATGACTGGATAAGAACCAGTAGAAAAGGAACTTCCATTATTTTGAGGAATGTAATTTTACCAGATTTCAGTTGCAACTTTTCAATAATACTGAATTCTGTTGTCTTCAATCTTACAAACAAAACTGGCTTCAAAGCTGATCATCAGCAGGGTGTTCAGTTTTGTGATAAATATCTGCATCGATAGTAATTGAAACAGAGACTGATGATTATTGTCACCCTAATCTAGTCAGTTTTCCTGTGTTGAATTGTTTCAGTGGCTTGCTTTGGAAAACTTGGTTTTAATGGGCTGTTAGGACAGCATCTATTCAATAGCTGGCTTGTTAGACATAAGACTCAGTAACTTAGGAAACACCACTGAGCCTTACTCTTTCTAATTTTTCTCATAGGCATAATAAAGCAGTGAAGAGAAACTGAAGGAAGTATTACATGCCTTACTGATCAGAAAAACTCTTTCTGAAGTATTTGGGCAAACTACATATATATGTAGTAAAATATACAAAGGTAAGATTTTCTATTCCTTTTCTATTTTATTTAGAAAACCTCACAACTAACGAAAGCCTCTTGGACCAGTCTCAGTGGGTTTACAAAAGTAACTTTGTATGTCAAGGAGCAATGTGGAGCCTAGAACTTATAAGTGAATTCTGTGGAATCTCACCAAATTCCAGGAGATTTTTTGTGATAGGATTTGGATGAAGGCAGGTTGCCCATTAGTTCTTCTTCACAAAGCTTTCAAATCCATTCAAAAGCTGAGTTTTATAAAATAGATCGTATAGGAAAAGACAGTAGCTCTTCATGATTTCAGGGTTAGCTGCATTTTTTTCTTCTTTTACTTCCTGAATATTAAGTATGTCTTTAGGCATGTGGAGATTTCATGCTGTTCCCTCTGAAACGGAGGTCTACAGTGAGTAGACAATCTTTTTTTCAGTATGAAACCAAAATCTTAAGTGATGCACAGTTCATTAATCCAGGATCTGCTAGCTGAAAGTGCCACAGCTATATTGTCAGTAAGAACGCCGTTTTGTAAGTTTGTTAGGTATTAAAATGAAAGCAAACATTTGCATTTGAACTTCTGTGATGTTTCGGCTTCAGGTAGAATTCTTGTAAATAGAAACTGTATGTTCCACAGTGGCTGCTACAATTATGTTCAATAACAGCGTTCAGAAGAAGCACAGCTCAACTGTGCCAAAGTCTTCGCTTTTGGAGTTCAGAATATCTCGATGGAAAATTGCGATTCTGGCATCCAGCAGTACAATTTTCAAATTCCCGCTTAAATCTGAAAGTCTCCAAAGTGTGTGTTTGTTTGCATTCACACATTCACTTCTTTATTTACGTTAAGGTCTCCATGTTTTTAGAATTTTTCAGGCCTCTTTGTGGATCTTCCCATACAGATTCAGCACAAAGATTGTTTTATTTCTGTGTGTTTGGGGTTTTTGAATAGGTTGAAGGTGTGGAAAGCATGGGTTATGATATTGAGCGCTTTGTGGGCTATGTTAATGAAGGGCTGTTGTGCTCCATCTGCCGAGACGTGTTGGAAGATCCACTGCAGGCTCCTTGTGAACACGCTTTCTGCACTGCCTGTATCCATGGGTGGCTCGTTCATCACAGTAACTGCCCTGAAGACAGACAAGTGATTGATGTGTCTTTGCTACGACCTCTCTACAGGTAGCCAATAATCTTGCTGTGTGTTGAAATTAGATGAATTTAAGATTTCTCAGTTTTGTTTGCACAGCTTCATCTCCTGTCACTACTGTCGCTCAGGCTGTCTTTATCCAGTATGCTTGTGGCAGACACCAACAACTTGCATGAAGGTTTTAGCATTTTCTATTTATTTTAACTAACTTTTAGGATGTTAGGATTTCAAAACTGACAGAGCTCTTAGTTTGTTCTCCACCTTCTGATATCTTGAATGCAGATTCTAGATACCTCTCTAGATACTATTCTGAATGTCCTTTGCAGCATCAAAACTTTTCCAAGCTTTATTTTAGAGAAAGCAAGCAAAGCAACTCTTGATGATAGTCACTACACACTCTATATCTCTTTTCTTTTCAGTCTTAGCTAGATGCTGTAGTGGGGTTTGTAAATAACAGTTCCTGGAAACATGAATCAAATTTCTGACCTTCAAATTCTTTCTGAAGATGATATTTAGACATACAATATCTATTGTGAACTACCTTGTCATGTAAAGCAGGCTGTTTTCACAAGTGCCTTTTGTAACTGGCCTGGCAGATGGACCATATGATTATTCTTGGTCATTTCCAAACAAACTGTTGTATTTTGAACTGTTAATTCCTACTAGTGTCACCACAAAACAGTTTCAACAGTAGATACTGCGACACCTGCATTATCTAATCTTGCTCAGACTAACAGTTATGTATTTAAAGTCTCCAGCTACAGTAAATTTAACTGTTAGTTCTCACAGTGTAATTTTTAATTTGTGAGATTTTACCAACTGGAAGTTAACTATAGTGTAGACAGAGCACTAGAGTTTAATTTTTAGATTTTTTTTTTCTGTACTCACTGTAGTCCTTTAGTCTGGCATGTTTAGAAACATAGAACTTAAATGGCAAATGAGTAGCCCTGGTGTTTGTTTTTGATAATATCTGCTGAGCCAATGAAAGGCCACAATTAAAAATTATTCTAAAATAAAGATTTCATTTGCACATTTAAATTTGGAGACTGAATTTTCCATTAACATTGTTTCTTTCAAGCTATTTTTTACTGATGTGGTCACTTGAATTCTTAAAAAAGAAATAAATTAAGCTAGTTACTCACAATCTTTTCCTAATGGAGATTAGAATCTTACTTTCTTTTCCCAAAAGTTGAAAATACAAATTTTTAAATAATGTTCCCAGATTTAAGAGCAAATTCTTTTCTTTGCATGTAGGTATATGAAAAATGATTTAAACCGTCTTCAGCTACATTGCAGAAACAGAGAGTATGGCTGTGAAATGGTTTGTTCTCTGGAGTCTATAGACAGGCATGAAAGGGAGTGTGAGTACAGTCAGATACCTTGCTCCAATGCTGGTGAGTAACATTCAAAGAAGTTGAATCTTTTATATTTAGAAAACACATTTGTCATCTTCCCATCAACAAAACTGCAATAATGGCCATTATTTTCTAACAGAAATTCAAAGCTTTGGCATGAGCTGCTCTTTACAGCAGTGTTTTTGAACAAAGCATAGTAGCAGTTTATGGCAGTCATGATGATTAGCAGCTGTTTCTTATCCAAAAACTAACCAAAATGAATGTGATGAACTTCAAATGTATGAAAATGTAGTAGTGCTTTAGTTTTGCTTTCTGTCAAGTTATGAGTTTGTTTTCCAACTCCCGACTGCATGTTCTGATGTTTGAATGAATGCAGTAGCCGCTGCAGAAGACTTAGGGGTCATTATTTATTTATAAAACACCTGGCTGCCTGATGCATATGCAGCTGCCAACTCTGTGACATGGTTTTAACAAGAAGGTTTATTGGAAACAGGAGTTATTCTAAGCTGAATTCTGGTTAGAATTGTTTGTATTGAGGTTTTTATTTAAAGCAAGGCTATACCTCCTGAGAAAGAAACATGCCTCTAAAAAGGAACATACTGTTAAAATTTCCCAGTCGATTTCATTTGAAATGTTGTACGTTCGTAGATAAAGTTAATTTCTAATTAATGATGCAAAGGGTGTAGTTGAGTCTGCCATTGTAATTAATTATGAGATGATTAAGGTACTAGAATTACTCTGCTGGAAGTTGCAGTTTCAGAAGTAAGTGACTTCTGCAGATGTTTGATTCACCTGTTCTACTTCCTACAGAAACAGTAGTGTTTTATAGATTCATGTATTCACAGTGTTTTACAGATTTATGTTTTTACACCACGCTGGGTGTCTGGTGTTTGGGATGTGATGGCTCTTAGATCTCTCGAACTCTTTCCCAAGAATACATGGAGTGTATTTTGAGTACCTCAATTACAAATCATTATATTTATTAGTAAAGCTGTTCTAGAGAACTCATTTGTCATCTTCTGGCATGGTTTGTTGGGAAGTTTCTATAGTCCATTGTTTCAATTTCCTTGAAGTTGATATTCTCTTTGAATTAAAAGCAAGTGTGTGTTTCAGCAAAGTGAGCCTCAAAGATTAAACTACAAACTTCCTAAGTTTGACTTCATAAGTTAAGACTACAAGCTTCAAGTTTAGAGTGTTAAATGTAGCAATAATTTATATAGTGCTTATTTTTGGTTCTTTACATTTTACTTTTAAGCACTACAGAGCTGCAAAATATCCTAGAATTTCTGTGGAAATATTTCTATCATTGTATGAGTTACTAAATGTTCATAAATAAATGTTCTAACTTATTTATATGGTCTAGTACATTATGGACAAGACCTACAAATTGTCTGGAAAACAAGTTTACATTCCATCTCACCCGCATCTCTCTTTAGTCTATCTTTGGATTTTTTTCTAAGTTTGATAGTATAATATTTTTTTCACATGTGTATTCTTTATCAATTCCAGTCATTGCAATCTATGATGGTAGCACAGGCAAGCTGCTAGTGTCTTAGCTTGGCACCAGGGTTGTCATTACTGGAGTTGATTTAATGACAGACCAGCAGCAGAAGACTTTACAGAAAATACCTCCTTCCAAGCTTTCTTTCAGTATTTTCAGTTAATGGATGAGTATCTTAATAAGACCTTTTAACAGCATTGTTAAAATAGCTACATATGTGTAACTCTCATACTTCATATCCTAAGGAAATCACTTTTCTCAGCTTCCTTTCTTGAGTGTTTTTGTTTGGAATGACTCAAAATGCTTTTGTTGCAAATGGCTGTCTTTCCTTGCTCTCCCTTGCTCAGGCTGTACCGTGCAGATTGAGCGGCGTAACTTGGACGGGCACCTGGCGGTGTGCGAGTACCGGAGCCGGGAGTGCCCCAATGGCTGTGGCTACACCATCCTCAGCGCAGAGGACACGCAGCACAACTGTGTGGCAGAGCTAAGGACCGAGCTGGAACTGCTCCGGTACAAATCCTCTCTTTCTCTCCTCTCTGTCTTGGGCTGGGCTTAAAGTCACTGCATGAAGCACTTCGAAATACTAGCGCTGGATTCTGGTATGTGTTAAATGATCCATTCATTACTTGATGCTAATGGGCCAGAATTTTATTATGTATCAGCATAGACTTTAAATTCTTCCTGTTTTGGTTCTTTTGCTGTTGGGGTTTTTTTCCAAGTTACTATAAATCTTAAAAATACCATTGCTTGCAGTTGAACAGAACCGTGAGCTTACTATTTAAAATGACATAAAACATAAGAAAACTGAAGTTGGCAATTTAATTTTTCCATTGTCCTTTTATAGACACAAAGTCACATTATTTAATAATTGTATTTATTTAGTTTATGTTTTTACAGATTAAAAGGATAAAAATCTGTAATTATTTCGGAAGGTACAGGTAGATTGAACCACTAAAGGTCCAATTTTGATTTTTTTTTAAGTCCTGGTAGATAACAATCAGTGAATATGACTCTTCTTACCAGCATCCTTGTTTTCCTCTTACATGTTTCTGTAGCTTTCCCTTTTCATTATATTCCAAGTGGACTTTTTTTTTCCCGCCCCCTCATGCTCCTTCCCATTTGTACGTTTTGGCTCCCATGTGTTGTGCTTTTGAACACTGCTGTGAAGTCAAGCTCAAATATGGTTTAAATGTGTTGAGACACAAAGGATTCTTGTTACCTGGTTTCGGAACTCAAAAGGTTAACATAGTGCCATCTGGTTTTGGCTGTGGAGCTGGCTGTAGCAGTTTACTGCATGCTGTCATGTAGTGTCCACCATAAAAGTGAACAAGATTACGCAGAACCATGGAATTATTGAAATTGGAAAACAGCTTTAAGATCATTGAGTCCAGCAGTTAATCCAGCACTGCCAGGCCCAGCACTAAACTGCCTGTAAATGCCTATCGTGTCCACACACTCAGGCTGTCTCACTTCCTTACATGTTTAGCAGTACTACAGGATTCAGACTTTTTATCTTGGCTGCCTCTATTTTAACATTTAGCAAGCACATACTGTATGCTAACAGCAGAAAATCACTTAAAAGTCATAAATACACCTTGAGCTCACAGAATTACTTGAGGAATATGATGTGATAGTCCCTCTATAGGCTCCTCATGGGCACTTTAGCGTCCCTGGGCACAATGCACTTCTTTGTACCAAGTTTTTGGTTATTTTAAGTAGATACATCATGCCTCTACAGGGGCATCCTGTAAAGCTTGACGGGAATCAGTTCAGTCTTGAGCTGCAAGAAGGCTTTTTGGATTTTGAAGATCATTCTTTTCTCTGCTTACAAGACTTAACAAGGAGAAATAAACTTTTTAGGTCAGAAATGATCTGCAGAGTGGAGGAGGCAAAACATGAGATGGAGTCAAGGTTAGATTCACAGAGAAGGCATATGGTCCAAAAAGAGAGTATTCTGCAAAATGAAATTGAAGAACTAAAGGTAAATACAATCCTTCTTTTTTTTTTTTTTTTTCTCTTAACAGTCTAGCTTTTTGCTTCTCCCAGTAGCAGTTTCTTATTTTGTAAATTATAGTGCTGAGTTTCAAGCCTGGTTTTGTTGATATTAAAAAAGGTTCTTTCCCAGGCTTTCTTCTGGTAAACAGAAGAACAGCGTTTTGTAAATATAAGAATGTTTACATTCTTTCTTATAGGAGGGACCTTCTTCTGATGTCCCTCTGGGATGACCAGTTGGTAGAAAGGTTTACCTTTTGTGTTACCAATCAAAGTGGCCTCTGGCTTTCTGTATAAAAGAGGACCTCATCCCACAATAAAGAGAACCCACTGACCACTTTCTAAAGGAGCCTGCATGTCTCTGGTCGATGTCTCTTGCAGCAGTAAATAAAGTTGCATACAGAGGAAAATGGCATTAAGTGTGGGAAGCAAAACCATCGAAGCTTTACCAGGTTAGCTCTGTGGAGAAGCAGGCTGAATGCTTGTTCCTGTGGTTTATCTGCTTCAGGTTCACTGGAGCTCACCTGGGTACTCCATCCATGTTCTGTGTATGCATAACATTGTCAACAGATCAATCTGAAACTGATTTCAGTGTCTAAATGTAGGGTATACATCACAAACTGGATGTAATTAAACATTCAGCTCCATTTATAATTGCTATTCAAAGTGTCTTAGTCCAGAGTTGACACAGAGCCCTACTGCCAACAGTGGTATTTGCACTGTGGTCAAAAGGTTGGAAAGGTTCACAGTAAACTTCATCAAGTAATAAGCAAGGCTGTCTTAGCCTTTTATTCATCCTGTTTTTATTATATCACAGAACAATGATATTTAAAGCAATAGTTTTTAAAAGCTTTATTAAGTCTTTTAAAACTACGTTTACATTTTTATTTTTACTGGATTTGATGTTAAGTCCTTGAAGAATGTATCTTGAACAAAGCCACAACCATATTTTGTTTGGATTCTTGAAATAGAAAATAAAAGCAGCAAGTGGGTAAATTGGCTGTTACTTATCATACTATGTAAGAAACAAAATATGAAAACAAAATATTTTTGAAAAACATATTGGAATATTTAGAACAAGACCATCCCAGATGGTGAATGCTGGATTGTGTCTCAAATTGTTTACATTTGTTGCTTTATCAGAAAACTATTTCAGTGTTTTTTATTCCGAAGACTCCATCGCCTGACGTGCGTGGCCAGTTCGACTTCTTGCACCATCATTAGAAGGGGGTTTGTTTCTTGCAGTAAATTAGTATTTGCGTTTCAGAGTCAGATGTCACGAATGATGTCAGATGTACGGTCTCTGATGGCTGCGGAGAGACAGCACCGTCAAGAGCTGGAGCAGGCAGAGCTGGAAAAACGGGAGTTAATGGAGCTGCTGAAGGGGCTGCAGAAGGACTGTAGATTAACTACTACAGAGGGAAGCAGGAAGTCAAATTTCCGTCCTTTGACACGACTAGAGAGTGTAAAAAGAAAACCTAGGGAAGTTACAGTTATCTAAATAGTACTAAGCTCAAAAACCATTTTCTTCAAATACTGGCTTCTGGCAAATTACTTTCTTTGAATGGTTGGTAAAATTTATATCATTTATGATTTACTTGTTTTCTTTTAAAGTCTGAAATACAACTATTTCCTTTGGGGCCATAAAAACAAACAAAAGATTTTTTTTTTTCTGAGGGAATACTGGTCATTAAAAACAGTAATTGGAAGACTTATTTTTAGCTAATGTTTTTATAAAATGGAGAAGGAGACTTGATTTATTCTCTCTTTACTGCATCACTTACAGTAATCTTTCAAGACTGAAAGCTACAGCTTTTTAAAGTCAAAGAATTGGACTATTATGGAACAGGAAGAAAAACATATTTAAGTATCTCTGTTTCAAACAAAAAAGCAAATGTGACCATTTGGGATGTACTTAATTTGGGGAAAAGTGAATAGTAGAATTAGTAAGTCAGTAATAGAAATTAATAAGATTTTGTTGTTTGTAGTCTGTAGAAGGTCTCATTTCAAAGCTGGAAAACAAGCACTTTAAATTGTAATTCTTCTGCTATGTAACAGCTTCAGGTGAGGTTGACTGTTGCTTTAGAGCTTTTTCTCATTTCCCAGACTGATACACACTTGGTAGACTAATACTAAAGCCCAAGGTAGTAGAATAATCTACTATGTGTGAATAACTTTGACTTTGTGGGAATGGATCTGCTTCTTATTTAAAAATTTGAAACTTTTATATGTGAAAGTATCAGGTATTTCTACAGGATCTTTTAAGCATAAGACCAGTCCATTTGGTACTCAATGCCTTTAAAGTATATATAAATATGTAGAGTATCCTTAATTTTCTTGTGGCAGGTTTAAGGCTACTTGATATGCACAGGAGATGAATATTTGCACAGTCCCTTGGGCTCCAGACATCTGTGTTAGTGCTCAAGCAGGCTGCAGGGAGTGCCAGAGCCTGGCGCTGGCATCAGAGGGTAACAGAACACCTGTGTGAGTGTGAGTAGGTCAATGATCTGCTCTGCTCAGCCATACAACTCAGAGGGGAGGTGGGAGGGTTTAGGGGGTTAGAGCATCTGAGGAAGAGATCAGAGCCATTCTCCACCTCCCCTGAGGCAAATACACCAGTCAAATGCACCTCAGAAAGTGGAGGATCACTAGAGATTAACCTAGGATGGCAGGGGCATGATGCAGGCAAAACCTTTGGTCCAGCTAAAGTGCATCTACACCAACACACAGTGTGGGCAGCGAGCAGGAGGAGCTAGAAGCTGTTGTTCAGCAGAAAGGTTTTGATGTTGTCCCCATCACAGAAACATGGTGGGATGATTCTCATCATGGGAGTGCTGCAATGGCTGGATATAAGCTCTTTAGAAGAGACAGGCAAAGCAGGAGAGGTGGTTAGATAGCACTGTCCAATAGGAGGGAGTGTTTTGATTGTGTTGAAATTAATGATGAAGATGACACAGTTAAGTGCCTCTGGGTAAGGATCACAGGGAAGGTCAGCAGGGCAGACGTCATGGTGGGAGTCCATTAGAGACCACCCTGCCAGGAACAGGTTGATGAGGTGTTCCACAAGCAGCTGGCAGAGGCATCACAGTCACCAGCCTTTGTACTCATGGGGGACTTCAACTTGACAGATGTCTGCTGGAAATACAGCAGAGAGCAGGCAGCCTAGGAGCTTCCTGGAATGTGTGGAAGACAGCTTTCTAACTAACACAACTGGTAAATGAGCTAACAGGGATGGGGGCCCTGTGGGCCCTTTGTGGGCAAAGACTGGTGTGTGATGTGGTGGTCAGTGGCCATCCTGAGCAGAGCAATCATGAACTGTTAGGATTTTCTGTTCTGGGTAAAGTAAGGGGGGGCACCAGCAGTCCTCTGCCTTGGACTTTGGTGAGCAGGCTTTGGCCTGTTTAGGACACTGATTGACCAAGTCCCTTGAAAGTCTGTCCTGAAAGGCAAAGGAGTCCAGGAAGGCTGGATGTGCTTTAATAGTTGGCAGCCTACAGCTTGGACAGGAGCACTCTTTCCTGGGTTAAGAACTGCCTGGATGGCCAGGCCCAGAGTGTGGTAGTGAACGGTGCTGCATCCAGCTGGTGGCCAGTCACCAGTGGTGTCCCCCAGGGGTCTGAGCTGGGGCCAGTTCTGTTCAGTATTTCTATTGACAACATAAATGAGGGTATTGGGATTTTCATTAGTAAATTTGCGGACAACACTAAGCTGGGAGGGTGTGTCGATCTGTTGGAAGGGAGGAGGGCTCTGCAGAGAGACCTGGAATGGTTGGATGGGCAGAGTCCAATAAGATGAAGTTTAATGAGTCCAAGTGCCAAGTCCTGCATTTTGGCAGTAACAAGTTTGACAATAACCCCCTGGAACGTTATAGGCTGGGGAGGGTGTGGCTGGACAGTGCCCAGGCAGAAAGGGACCTGGGGGCACTGGTGACAGCAGCTGAACTTGAGCCAGCAGTGTGCCCTGGTGGCCAAGAAGGCCAACGGCATCCTGGCCTGGATCAGGAATGGTGTGGCCAGCAGGAGCAGGGAGCTCATTCTGCCCCTGTACCTGGCACTGGTGAGGGCACACCTTGAGTGCTGTGTCCAGCTCTGGGACCCTCAGTTTGGGAAGGACCTTGAGACACTTGAGCGCATCCAGAGGAGGCAACAAGGCTGGAGAGGGGCTGGGAACACAAACCCTGTGAGGAGCGGCTGAGGGAGCTGGGGTTGTTTAGCCTGGAGAAAAGGAGACTCAGAGGCGACCTTATCACTCTCTACAACCTCCTGAAAGGTGGCTGTAGCCAGGTGGGGGTTGGTCTCTTTCTCCAGGCAGCAACTGACAGAACAAGAGGACACAGTCTTAAGCTGCACCAAGGGAGATATAGGTTATATTTATAGGAATGTTAGCAAAAAGGTTTTTACAGAAAGGGTGGTACAGTACTGCAGTGGTCTCCCTGGGGTGGTGGTGGAGTCACCATCCCTGGATGTGTTTAAAAAAAGACTGGATGTGGCACTCAGTGCCATGGTTTAGTTGAGGTGTTAGGGCTGGGTTGGAGTCGATGATCTTGAAGGTCTCTTCCAACCCAGTGAATTTGTGTGAAATTCTGTGTGAAAAAGGAATTGTTAAATACTGAGGAACATACTGTCCCCATGTATAGAAAGACAAATTGTCAGGGAAAAAGACCAGCATGGTTAAACAGAGAACTTAAGATGGAACATAATGGGAAAAAAGAGAATATATCACCTTGGAAGGAGGGTCAGGTAACTTGGGAGGACTATAAAGATGTCACAAGGTCATGTAGGAAGAAAATTAAAAGGGGCAAAGCCCAACTAGAACTTGCTTTGGCCACTATAGTTAAAGACAACAAAAAAGTTTCTATAAATACGTTGACAGCAAATGGAGGGTCAAGGAGTGTCTCAGCCATTAGTTGAATCCAGATGGTGGTGCAGTGACAGGGTTGAGAAAAAAGCAGGGGTACTTTATGCCTTCTTTGCCTCAGTCTTCAATATTAGGATCAGTTGTCCTCAGGATACCCCTCCCTGAGATGGAAGTTGTTGATGAGCAGAAGAGTGAAGCCCCCATAGTCCAGGATGAGATGGTTAATGACCTGCTATGCCAGTTAGACACTCACAGGTCTATGGGCCCTGATGGGATCCACCCCAGAGTAATGAGGGAACTGGCAAAAGTATTTGCCAAAACACTTTCAATCATCTATCAAGCAGTCCTGCTTAAGTGGAGAAGTTCCAGCTGATGGAGATCAGCAGATGTGACACCCACCTACAAGAATGGTTGGAAGTATGATCTGGGGAGCTACAGGCCAGTCAGCCTGACCTCAGCTCTGGGCATGGTTCTGGAAGAGATCATCCTGAATGCCATTACCCAGCACATGCAGGACAATCAAGGGATCAAGCCCAGACAACAGATTTAGGAAAAGCAGGTCCTGCTTGACTGCTCTGACCTCCTATGACTAAGTGGTCTGCTGAGAGGAAGGAAAGGCTGTGGATGTTGTCTATCTAGACTTCAGTAAAGCATTTCACACCATTTTCCACAGCGTCCTCCTGGAAAAACTGGCTGCTTGGGACTTGGATGGGTGAACTCTCCAATGGATAAAAAGTTGGCTGGCTGTCAGGCCCAGAGAGTGGTGGGGAATGGAGCTAAGTCCAGTTGGCAGCTGGTAACTAGTGGTGTTCCCTAGGGCTCAGTATTTGGGCCAGTCCTGTTTAACACCATTATTAATGATCTGGACATGGGGATTGACTGCTTCCTGAGTAAACTGGCAGACAACACCAAGTTGGATGGGAATGTTGATCTGCTCAGGGGTAGGAAGGCTCTGCAGACAGACCTGGACAGACTCGATCAGTGTGCCAAGGACAACTGCACAAGGTTCACTAAGTTGAAGTGCTGGGTCCTGCACTTGGGTTTCAGCAGCTCCATGCAGTGCTGAGGGCAGAGTGGCTCAAAAGCTCTTCAGCAGAAAGGGATTTGGATGTGCTGGTTGACAACCAGGTGAATATGAGCCAATGTGTGCCCAGTTGGCCAAGGCCAATGGCATCCTGGCCTGTAGAAATAGTGTGGCAGTGATTGTCCCTCTGTATTTGGCACTGGTGAGGCCACACCTCAAGTGCTGTGTCCAGTTTTAGCCCTTCACTTTAAAAAGGAAATTGAAATGCTGAAGCATGTCCAGCAAAGGGTAACAAAGCTCCTGAAAGTCTAGAAAGCTTTTCTTGTGAGGAGCAGCTGAAAGTGCTGGGTTTGTTTAGTCTAGAGAACAGGAAAGGAGGGTGTAGCCAGGTGGGAATTGGTCTCTTACTTCTGTGTCTGCAGTGAGAGGACAAAAGGATATGGCCTTAAGCTCAGACAGGGGAGATTCAGATGAGATGTTAGAAAAAAAGTTTTCACTGTTAGGGTGGTCAGGCATTGGAGTAGGGTCAGCATCTCTGGAGGTGTTGAAGAGTTGTCAGGATCTGGGGCTGAGCAATGGTTTATTGGTTTAGGGGTTGTGCAGGGCTAGTTCTGGGTTGACAGTTGAACTTGGTCTCCTCCACCCTTGATGATTCTATGATTCAAAGTTTGCAAAAGGATTTTTTAACAGACCCACAAATCAAGGAGGCATTTATCTGTAAGCACTGTATGAGAAATCTGTTCAAAGACTTTCTCCAAACTTTTTACACAGCCTGTTCATGTTGTTTTCAGTGGTATAACTAAGCCGTATTCTCAGCTCATCAGTGGACTAACTATAGAGATATCTGGCCTTCTGTTTACTGAATGTGTTAAATCAGTTTTGAAGGCTCAGGAAAATGTATGCAGGTTCAACAACCCAAATATGTTTATTTTATAGTTTGAAAAGCAACTGCATTACTGTGCATGCCTTGCTGTCACTCAGAGCAATGCTTTTATAGCTAATGGCATAACCAAAGAGAGAGGCAGCAGTCTTCTTTAGCACACAGTCTACATTATGAAGATTTGTGGTCAGAGCTGTCTGAATTTCAGGCATTAATAAATCCTTCTAACTTGCTGTTTCTTTCTTTCTGCTCAGTACCACGGAGGTACTGAGGTGCACGGAGGTGCACATATTCAGGTCTAACATATTTAAAAACTGGTCTTGTGTATTTAAAAACTGACATAAATAGCTCTTCTGTAAAAGCAGGGGGGTTTTCAGGGAAAAAAAACCCCACATTCAAAGTAATTGAGAGTATTTGGGACACTAGCAATCTCACCAATTCATGCCATAGCACATGGCATATTAATGCAGCCATATTTAATAATCTGAAACAGTAAACCAGTAGCTATAATTTGAGAAGACCTTCATTCACACTAAATGTTCAGTGGTCAGTTCACTTACATCAGTGTGTGTATTAAAGCAATAGGTAGAAAGTAAGAATGCTGTTACTCTTGTGTTCTAAACAAGCAAGCTGTGAGTGTCTGTGCTCTACCTGACATTATTGCAGCATTCACACTAATTTTTAAGCTTTTTGGCAACACCAGATTTCATGCTATTAGATTCAGTTAGTGCTTTTCTGTGTACTGTAACTGTGTGGTTGTGATGTAACTTTATCTACTTTGCCTAATGTAAAGAAAATTACTTCAGAATCCTTCAGAACTGGATGAGCTGGGTCATCTTTCCTGAGTCAGAGGGCAGTAACCCCATCTTTTCTGTCCTGACCACAGAAGAAAGCAAGTTATTGGCTCTGTGCGTTCCCCATTATGGGACATTTGTTTGCTTTAGAGACTTCACCCACACATTTATGACTGAATTCTTCCTAGTATGGGAAATAGGGTTTATTTAATGTTTACTTAGCCTTTGGTCTGCTGTCTTTTCCCTAAGTGATGGACATGAAACTGCATGAGAAGATGTGTCCTAGGTGGTAAGGAAGGGCCTTCTGCTGTGCAGTCAAGCTCTGACAGTCCAAACTTCCAACATGGAAATGGGGCAACACTTTGGTCCCACTGGCTGCTGGAAAGGGCTGTCAGTTTGGGTTTCCTTTAGTGGCAAAGAAGCACTTTCAGAGATCTTTTAAACAGGCACAGTAGCTAATGGCATCAGGTCCCTCTGGTGACTTTAAGCTTTATGCCGCTCCTCTGGGTTGGTAACGGTTCTGCACTTCAGGTTTTCCTCTGCTAATGAACCCCTCACAGGGTGGCATTGCTGAAGTATCATAATTTGATCTGTCTTAAAATTGACTAGACTGACATTAAATAGCCCATTATGGTAGTACTTCATCTACTTCTTGCATTTCCAGTCTCATGTATTATGCAGCTCTTAATAGCAGTTAG
>VZUA01033121.1:12802-47029 GCA_013401035.1 Horornis vulcanius | reverse complement strand
CCCATTGTCCCACTCTGATTTTGTTGGTAATAAATTCAATTAATTTCTCCCAATCTGAGTCTGTTTCGCCAGTGATGGCAAAGGGTGAGCAATCTCTCCCTGTGCTTATCCTGACCCACAAGCCTTGAGTTGTATTTTCTCTCCCTGTCCAGCTGAGGAGAGGAGTGAGAGAGCAGCTTTGGGGGGGCACCTCATGTCCAGCCAGGCTCAACCCACAACACACAGTGACTTAGGCAATAAGCTTAAAGGGTTAATCCTAAATCACAAACATTGATCAGTGTTGTAGTTGCTGTGTACTAGAAGTTCATACTCCTACACTGAACACACTTGCTGAAATACAGTATGGAAACTTAGGAAAAACAAAGAATTTAAGAAGGCAAAAGATCACACTTAATTGTCCATGAAAATTTTAGCCAACTGCAGGTGTACTCAATTAACATCTCATTAAAAAAACCTCTTGAACTTCAAATAAGCCATCAGCCTTGTATAGTGTAAATGAAGGGCATAATTGATAGCCACAGCAGTGCTAGGTTAAGTGCTTTAATAACATTCTGGCTCTCCAGAGAAAGTCAGCTCTGTTTCATCAATATAAAGAATCCATGCCAAAGAAGTTTCATAGTTTAAATGAGTTTTCTGTAGCTGCAGCAGAATAAAGGCAATAAAGTCAGGGGAAAACTCAGCATAATGCAGCAGGAGCTTTTTCTGTTTGCTCCTGGAATATTTTCTTCTATTTAGACTGTTTTCAAAGCAAAAATGCAGCACACATCTTATTTACTTTGATAGGCTAATGGGTACAGGTTATCCATAAAGCATAAAATACCAGTGCATTTCCAAATACAGCCCCAGTTCTGGTCTCCTTCATTAATGTGTCTTTGCCAGGAGCTGATTTTTGAGGCTGATTTTGGATACACTGACCCTACACCCCATCACAGGGTGATTATTTCCAGAGCACCTGAGGCAGCAGCAGTCTGGTCCTGCAGGGAGATAAATTCCCTTGACAGAATTGCTTCACAAGAGCCAGAGATCAGTACTTTGTCCTCTCTGCTCCATCCAACCAACCCTGAACTTTGGGAAGGTTTGCACATAGAGCAAAGTCATAAATCTACACCCCAGGTACGTTGATTGATGAGAGATGGAGGAGAAAAATATAACAAGCTATTTGATCCCTGGCCTTTTGCTCACTGTTATTGCTCTGGCCTTTGTACAGCAGAGACTAACCAGGTGCAGCAGCTGTAAAAGAGCATCCATTTTCCAAAGGATCACATTTTCTGTCCTTGAGGGGAAAGGAGGACTTCACAGTTCTGCTGTACTTTGAAGAGGTCAGGTACCTCCAGCTTCTCGCACTTCAGTCAACATTTTCTCCAGCTCTGATAGTTCATCTACCCCAGAGTTCACAGCAGGACCCAGATTCTGGAGCTGGTGGGCCTGTCAGACTGCAGGTCACTGGGGTCTGAAAATTACTTCTTAAGTGCTCCAGAACAGATAATTAACCAAAGCAATTCTCCAGTCAATTAATATTAAGCCTTCACCACCCCTGGAAATTCTGGGAGGCCCAGAAATTGAGAGAACTGTGATTGATACCTGGGGTGAAACTTCATCCTGGTACTTGATTCTTTATTAAGTTTTTAATACTACCTGGAAAGTTGTGGTTATACCCTTGCTTTTCCCTTGTCTTTTCTGTGTGTTTCTTGGCATCTTTAGACTAATTAAGCATTCCTGTGGCCTCTATCCATCCTTTGTCCTGGGACACACACTGACCTCCAGGCCAGAGCTCTCATCTTCACGTGCCGTGAATTCTGCAAGTCCCTTTGATCCTCCTGGACAAAGAACATTTCTTTGACTAAAATATTCACGCTGCTTTTCCTCCCCCTAAATGACTGCTTTTGCAGTTCCCTGAAGTTCATATCTATTTAATCACTGGCAAAGTTCTCTGCTCTCCCCCAAGCAAGGACTTAATGTGGTCTTTTCCTTTGTGAACAGAGAATCTCAAAGGGGTTCCCGACAAGCAACCCTCAAGATGCATTGCTGCTCACAAGAGGTGGATTTGTGCCAGTTCTCTACTCCCTCAATGCTGGGAACGGCTGTGGAGGTAATTTTGCACTCACTCCATTATATTTCATGACCACACTGCACTCTGTAGCTTACAAGCAACTTATTTCTCATATCTTTATGGTCCAAAATGCCACCATCTCATTACTGGAAGTGAAAATAACACCTCTGATAACTATATTGCTTTAAAAAAAGTCATGCCAACTTTTAAAATAAAAATTTCATCCCATTGACTTTCTATTTTATATTTAAATGGACCCCTCTCAAACAATACTTGAGGAAATAGCAATCCCTCCATTACATATGCATAGGATACTAAAGCAAAAACATTTTAAATACAGGAAAAAGATCTCATCATGAAAACAAAGTCCTAACATTCAGCTCCTATGTTATTTTCTAAAATTCAAGGTTGCAAGGTTGATAGTTCTGGTGTGTGAAATTAGAACCATACAATTAGGTAATCAAATGAAAACTCCAAGCATATAGTGGGTTTTCCACACCTGTGAACTATCACTCATTTTGTTGCAGTGGCTGGCAACAAGCAGTGATCTTGAGTTGACAGAAAGCCTCCCAAAATGGGAATAAATTTTGGATCATTTCCAAAGCCCACTGTGAAAGTCAGCACAAGAACTCGGCAGCTGCAGGAGATGAGACTCTCAGGAGGCAAAAAGTCTTTGAGCACTTCAGGCAGTGTGTGGAACCCCTCCTGCCTTCTCCCTTTTTCATTTCTACCAGCAAGGATCATCACATGGATAAAAGGCAGCATGATTTACTGACTTTGACCATGTAACTTTATCATATTTTGATCATTTGTGCCAGTCAGATCATGGGAAGGAAATTCTGCTCCTTTTAGCTGTGGCATCTCCATCTCCTGGGAGACAGCACTAATATTTTTCAGCAGAATGTAGCCTCTGTTGTTTTAAAAAAGGAAAACAGAAGGGGTATTATATTTGACATGGCTGGAACTAACTTATTTGCTTATCTTGAGAGTGTTTGCCCTTTTCAACATTCCCTGAATTATAAAGACATTTTCCCTCTCATAATCTGCAGCTTCATAATCTGCTTTACAGGGAGAATCAGTTAAACAGGAAAGTTTTTCCCAGCACCTCAGCAAAAGCCAAAGGAGTGATTCTGAAGCTGCACTTGCATGCAGCTCACTCAGAAATCTCTAATTCCACTAAAAGGAGAAGGTCTGTAGAAAAACAAATAAACAAGCAAAACAAATCCAAACGAAAAAAAAACACCCTGAAAAAAACCAAAACAACAACAACAAAAAAACCCCAGCAAAGTAGCATTTTTATTCAAGATAAAAACTCCATGAGCAGTTCAGGATATGAGGACTGACAAGCAGTAACTGAGGGGCTTCATGTTTGCCAGTTTGCTGCTGCCAGCAGCTGCTTCACTTTCCTCTTGCCCACCACAGATTCTGTCAGAGTTAGGATGCTGGGCTTTAAGATTTAGGCAAAGTTTTTGATAAAAATATAATTAACTTGATACAAAACCCATTAACAATCTCAGTCTCATATTGAAAAATATGAAAAAGAAAAAAAGGCATAAATTCAATAGGAATTCTGGAGGTGCAAAATGAAAAGGAAATCTGGCCTTTAATTTTTAATATATGAGAATCATGACTCAATTCTGCTGCTCAGCCAGAAGTTCAAGGAGATTTAGTGCCCACAGTTCAGGCATTGAATCAGTCTTGGAAGACTATCAATTGCATCATTTAAAAGTGGACTGGAGAAAAAGCATTAGAGAAAAACTGCAGGGAACAATTTTCCAATGGTCAAAAAAGAAAAAAAAAAAAGGATTGTTATAGCACTTTTAATGTATATAATTTTATCTTCCCAAGAGGTATGGAGAAAATACAGTTCAAAACTCTACCTGGCTGGTAAACCCAAGACAGTGGCTCCCGAAATTTTTGTTTTCTTCTGAAAAAGATAGTTTTTCATTTCTTGTGCAAAGATTGTTGTTTCTAACCTCACTCGCTTTGACTAACTGTTGGTTACTGATTCTCTCCAAGACTTGGACACCTTCCAGCTTAAACAAATTGTACTTCTGTACTTTAATTTAGAATAATCTTTTCTTAGACAGTGGAAAAAGGTGGGATCCTGGACCTACAAAGAAACCAACACAGAATCCTCCAATTTCTCTCAATGATTTCAGTCTTCAAGTAATCCACAACTCTCCTGTGCCACTTCCAGACACCTGCCCTGTCTCACACATTAGGTTGAAACTTCTTAGTTCACCCTCCTCTGCTGCATTAAAAAAAACCCAAATATATATTTAAATATATATAAAAAATATATATAAATATATGTAAAAATATAAAAAAATAGACACATACTTTGGGCCACCCACCCCAGCCCTTCTGCTTTCCCCACAGTGCAAGTACAGGAAGGATGAAAAGGAAGGATGGGAGATGGGAGAGGGGGCAAGCTAGGTTAGAGAATTAAACACTAGTGGCTTTTAAGCTCCCTAATTAAATGCATAGGGCATCATATCTGCATAGCTGGATTGAAAGACTTTGGGTCATATGCTTTATTAAAGCCTAAATGAGATCAGTGATGAGTGGCATGTTTTTGACAGACAAGGCTCCTCAGGGTAATCATTAGGTGTGGCCACTGAGAGCAGAGCTGAAAGTGTGCCCTTTGTTCCTAGAAAAATACTTGGTGACATTTTCTTCTCTGCTTCTGAATCCCCTTGAAGAAGGATCAGCTGGTTGGCATTAAATGTCACTGCTTGCAATTAAGGTCATTTTGACTACAACAGAGCTCATTACTCTGTTTGAGGCAGCTCCCCACTCTTGGAGGCCTCTCTTACTTCCCCCAAACTACACCCAGGTGAATTATTACCCTTTTACAGCTCTGTCAGACAGTCAGCAGTACCACTCCAAGGAATAGAGTACCAATTCTGGTGCTGATGAGGCTGGACATCACTGCTGAGTGTCCCACGGGACCCCAAAACCTCCAAGTCCCCTTCAGGAGCCCCCAGAGCTCCCTGTGCCATGCTGTGGCAGCAGCTCCTGCACTGGTGCAGCCCCTCAGCCACCTGCAGTGCAGAACCCAGAGGAGCCTGGCAGCAGCACACCCTGGCTCCTCTCTGCCCCCAGCCCTGAGCACAAGGAGCCCTGCACTGCAGGACACTGACCCAGCTGTTAGCAGCAAAACAAGGCTGTTCTTCTGCCCATAGCTGCCCTACAAGAGGCTGAAACTGAGCCTCACAGCACCTGTTGGAGTTCAGTAAAATTGATCATTGAGATGAAACATCACCTGTAAGCCCAGTTAGGCCTCTGCACTGCTTTTCACAGACAGTTTTGGGGAGTCACCACATGACTGAGCCACAGCTCTCATTTCCCTCAGTTCCCACCACAGAAAATGGGCAGGAGGAGCAGGGAGGGCTCCTCAGATGGCAAAGCAAAGAGGAGACTGGTGGGTCTGTGTGGCTGCTCTAATCCAGCCTTTACATGTGACACTGATACTCCACTTCGACACCTCAAGCTACAATCCACCTGCACACTAACAGAGCCAGAACCACCTATTCTCCCAAAATGCCACCAGGCATTCAGGGTGAATTCAACCTTTTCAATTTAAATCATTTCAAAGTAACCCAAAGGGTTTAAATAGAAGAAGTGGTGTGCTCAGTATGAAGACAATATAATATAATATATAGGATACTACAGGAAAACAACTTGAGCAAGGTGATGGCCACCACACTGCAGTCATTAAAGGCTTGTCCTGAGAGCAAGAAGCAATCTGGTGGACAGACCTCATTTAAAAAATCCCTACCAGACCCATTAGGTGTTTCTGAAGAGCATTTGGTGAAACATCTATGCAGCTTAAGTAGATAATTCTATGGCCAGAACTTCTGCCCATCCCTGCTCATTGCCAGGCAGACCACACTGGAAAGGGATTGGCCTTCACATCATCAATCCACTGTTGATTGAGGTTAAACACAGCAGAAAGATGTTTTCATGCAAACACAAGGGGGAAAGAAAACCCAAACATTAATATCCATCTTCAGTCAATTTTGAAAATTATTTAAAAAAAAGTGTTCTGTCTCTGGCTGTGAAAAGCTTAATATGGTTTTAAAGTTTTCACTTCATAGTCAGGGGATTAAATTCTTTGATCACAATGTGGTGTACAAAAAAGTCATCTAGTCCTGCCAGGACCCGAGCAGTCTGAGGCATAAACAATCTGTCAGGAGATTCAGTCAAGGATATTGTGATTCATGAAGAATATTAAAAATTAATGGCAATTTAAGTAATCATTCCCACTTTTTAACCCCAGCACACATTGGTTATTATTTTTCTGGGCAAAATACAGTTTGAACACGGTTTTAGCCACTTCAGAATTTACTACAGGTTCTATAGAGACCAAAAATTCAAAACCATTCACCCAAAAGTGTGTGCTTCACTTCCTCCTGTTCTGCCCTGCTGCAAGGATCACTGAGCTTAAGAAGGGATTGGTCCAGAAAGTTTCCCCTGTTCTGGTTAAATTCCTCTGAAGTCAGTGGGAGTCAGCACACATACTTGTGGGTACATTCATAATAATAACAAAAAAGTACTCAATCCCAGAGATACCAGGAAGCAGAAAATCTTAAATAAAACTCTCTGAAAAGTAAGTGTGCCCACAGTGTATGTACATTGCAACTACAAAAAAGGGAACTCTTCCACACTCTCATATAAATGGATGGGTAAAGGGAAAAAAAATTGTGTGGAAAGTTCAAAGGTTCAGCAAACATCTCCTTAAAAAGCTGTTTGCTCACAATACCGAAGAAGAGTGAGCAGCCAAATTAGAGTGTTTACAGTTTAGCTGTAATCCAGAATCAATGCAGTGGCATTCTGACACTCAGCTCTGCTGTACATTGATCTTTCAGGACTCACCACTGCACAGAGGTCATTGACGAGCTGGTTTGCCTCGTGTGTCTCTTACTTACAGGCCTGTTGAAGTATTTCTGTTTGACTGTAATTAGGCAAGAAGGAATATTATAGACTAATCTATTCAAGTTCATCAAGCAAAGCACAGCAATGGAGATTATGCTCCTTTCTTACACCCTTTAGACCCTAGAATTAGTCAGAGAAACCTCTGGAGTTCCCAGTTCTTGCACCTCTTTAGAAAATGTTATCATCACTTCCACAAGGATCACCCAGCCCAGCTCTGCCTTGGGAGCACAGGTCATCACAAATTATACTGCTTTGCTTTAATTATCTTATAAAATAAAAGAAATAAAATTTCAGTCTTGCAAGACGATTTGCCTGAAAAGCATGTCTTAGCACAGAAAATGAACACACACCAATAGTTGATTCCCCCACTCAGACTCCACAAAATCCACAGAAGTGCTCAAGGAAGATTTTGGATTTCTGCTCAGAAGCACCAAAGCAGTTTGAGTGCAGCCAAGGAAGTGCCAGTTTATCCCAGAGAGATTTTTGGATAACAGGAAGTGTTTCTTCACTGGAAGGGTTGTCAAGCACTAGCACAGGCTGTCCAGTCACCACCCCTGAAGGTATTTAAAAAATGAGTATTTGTGGCACTTGGGGAAATGGTTTGTGACTGACTTGGCAGTGCAGAGTTAACAGCTGGACCTGATGATGTTAAAGGTCTTTTCAAACCTAAAGGACTCCATGATTCTATTGGTCCAGTTTATCCCCAACCCAGATAACAAAACAGCTGTGTTTTCAAACTAAATAAATACAAAGGGGGAAAAAAATCACCTTATTTGCACATGTCTCTGCTTGTACAAATTTCAAGCTTTCAAGTAAACAAGGGATAGAAAAGACAAGAGCCTATGGAATTTTCAGCACCACTTTACTTGTGAGGAGATAATGGATTCCCTCAGCAGCTTTGACTGCACTCATGATGACAGAAAATATATTTCTGGCATGAAATCACATAACCCAACCCACACGTTTAAAACATGAAGAGCACAATTAGAGCTTCAGAGATATTCATGTGCCTTCCTTTACACACCCTGCCTTCACCAGAGGAGAAGGCAGATTCCTGTAGCCTGCCTACAGAAATAAGAAAATGGTCAGAAAAAGCAGAGCATTAATTGGGAGGTTAGCCTGGACAGCCAGCCAGGGTCAATAAGAGAGTTAAAAAAAATTGTGAAAGTTGGCATCTCTGTCAATACTACCAATTACTTCTCATTTCCATAAGTCTTTCCCCCAAATCCATTATGTTAGCAGCCACAGAAAGTGAAATGGATTCTTAGAGAAGACATCAGTGCTTCTATCTGCAGAACTAATGAAATTGCTGATCAATAAGACTGTACAATGTCTGCCCCCCAACTCCCATCCCTTCTTCTGTGCTCTGGTCCAACTCATCCAGGTGGAAAAGTGACAGAGCTGCAAAATGAAGCTGAGAGCACAAAACTGTGCAGAGCAGTGCTGCTGACCTCCACCTCCCTCACAGCTAAGCCTGTTGACATTACCAGTCTACTCAACTACTGATTTTAAGAGAAAAATAAAAGGAAAGTAAGCTGCCTGCATTCAAGTCAAGAGGTTTTTGCCTACGGTTTCAAGACAAACAAACAAAATGTCACCTATTATATTTTAAAAATGAGTATGCTTCTTGTGGATCATCTTGTTCTCATGGGAACAGAACGAAAGGGCTTGAAAAAATCCTCAGCTAAGGCTCTAGAGAATCCCCAAAGACTCACAAGCCTTCCTGACTCAACAGTGCAACATATGAGTGGGCTGTGGAAAACCACCCCAAAAATAGCAGCTGTTGCTCTGGGGGGCTTTGTCCCCCATCTGCCTACACACCACAATTTCTGTCATCCCTGCCCAAAACACCAGTGCATGCTGTAGAGTTTATACACTCCTGTGCAATGCTGTGATAACGATATGTCAGCATTTGCTATGGCAGGATGACAATGATGTTTTACAAAATACTGTAAACAATGCAGAAACAGTTTTTGTCTTGCAATGTATTATGTTAGAAAAGTGACAGAAATCCCAGCAGTTCAATTCTTTGATGTGCTGTGCACATCCAACCCCCAGCATATTGAAAACAAAGAACTGGAATTAGAATATAAAACAGGCACGGCTAATTCTTTCAATTTTAAAAAATGATTTTTTCTCTTTAATAGTACTATAATGGTTCAAATGTAGAACAACAAAATATCCCAACCCTGCCTGTGTATAATGTTGTATGATAGTTCCTGGGTTCCAGAAGGCAATTTTTTGTGATGTAGTAGAGAATTGCCTGTCCACAGTGTGAACACCATTCACAAGAAGTCAAAGATTCCCTGGCAAGTGCAGAAGAATGGAAACTAAGTGCTTGGTGCTACTTCTGTAATTCCAGATCCCCACCCTGATACCACAGGCAGCACACAATTCACTGTCAGCATTATCACACCTCTAATCACACTTGCAGTGTTATTTGAGCTCCTTTACTTAACAATTCCCAGCTGAGGTCATTACATATCATTGCTCACATTCCATTAGCCAGTTCTGCCCCAGGAGTCAGAAATGGCCAGGGTGCTGGAACATGCTCATGCTAACTTCTCAAAAGAAACTGCTGGAATAACAGCAGCATTCAGTGTAGCAGATGTCACTATTTAAAGAGTGTAAATACATATTCCTAAACTTTCCAGCAGGTTTTTTACAGTAAAAGCACAAGGCATATTGCAGTAACCACATCATAGCACCTGCAGAGATGAGGTCACAGCACATCCATCACACAGAGCACAGAAGATGCTGGAAAGCAGATATCCCTCATTACATCTATTTCCAAACCCCCAGGGAAAAGAGAGGCAAGCATCAGGCTCATCCTTCTCTCCTGCTGGAAGGTCAATTCCTTGGCAGAGCCTCTCAGCACCCCAGGATGCCCTTCCCCACCGAGGGGATGGGGTTGGGGTGTGTGTTTGCCTGGGGTGAAGCACACACCACGTCAGGCCACAGCAGCAGCACCTGGACACGCAGCCCTTGGTGCCTCACAAAAGCTTTGATGTCCAGCCTGTCCTGCTGAGGAACATGGGGCTGGCCACAGGGGTGTGGGTGAGCTCAGGGCTGGCAGTGACAGCTTCAGGGGACGTTCTGGAGAGGGATGGAAATAGCAACAGGACGGGACTCCACCATAACCTGCCCCAGGAGATGCAGGTGCAGTCCTGCTGCCTGACTTGGCTGGGGCAGGCTGCAGGGCAGGGCAGCAGCTGGGACACCACCAAGCTCCAGGGAAACCCAGACCTCAGCCCAGGCATTAGCCCAGACTCTGTACAGTGAGCTCTTCATTTGCAGCAGAAGTGACAACATTCATTTGCATTGCCTTCACTGCATTTTAAAAGCACTTTTCAGCATGAATTTCACTTCAAAGTTCAGCGCAAATCAAAGCTTCTTGATGTGATTGAGCTCTGTCCTTTTCTCTCACATCCTTCATAGTAAAATACCTACATCAAGACACTTCAAATTATAACACCACTAGATGCCATTTCTCACCTCATGAGATCAGCTGCATCCTTTACTAAATGCTTGTTTTATATTTACTTCCTGCATGTTGATACTTCATCATGATTTCAGGTAGCAGTGCATTTAAAAGACAACATTATACATCAGACTTTTATCAAGCACGGCCAATTATGCAAATTCCTCCAAAAATTATTTTCAAATAAAATAAGGATTGATTGCAGAGATTTGCCATTTATACAGACAGTGATTTAGGAGGGTATTTCAATTGCTAATATGCCTAACAAAGATGTGGGATTTGTTTGTAAACTTCAGGCCTACAAAATTGAATGTCAACACCAGATAATTATCATGTCCTATCCAAAATGCTAAACTTAATCGAAATACTCTTTGTAGTAAATCAACAGTCAGCATTACTCTTAATGAAAGTTGATTGTGATGCTGCCTGTATGTAAAAAGTAAGTACCAGCCACACAAGTACCATGTACCTCAAGCAAAAACAATGCATAATTTCTCATCACTGCCTGGCACCACAAGTCTGACAATGGCTTTGCATTTGATCAGCTCCATAGATGCTGGTGCTTAGGGCACAGGTACCAAACTCGTTTGGATGAGGGCCAGATATTTAATTATGGCCTCTATGCTCAAACACTAATTCAGGACACCATACACCCTTCAGCCTCCATTCTTCTCAGGAGCACACCTCACAATAAATGATTTAACTATTTTTTCAGCAAAATCTTACGATGTTCACATAGAAAAAATTTAATACTACTACTAAACCTTTTCTATTTTCCTCATCCTTCTCTTTTTCCCCATTCTCTTCCACCTTGTAGTCTCTCCTTTGGCTTTCCTCTCTGTTTTCCTGCTCTAATCTTTTAACAACAGTTCAGACATTAGTGTGTTGAGGTTGACCCTTGCAATGTCATTAAGGGTGCTCTGTGCTGCTGTAAGCTGATTCCTCACTCCTGAGACCACCCTAACTTGGAAATAAAACAAATCTACACATTTCTTTGCACAGAGACTTCCTGTTTAATTTGTTAATCTCTCTCTGGTGTTAAAATCACAAAGAGGAACAATTTAAAGTGCCATATCTCAGGAGCAAACATATATTCTGTTTGGCAGTCAAATCCTATTTGAATACAAACACACCTTTCCTGGTATATATCTTCTGAAAATTTTGCATTTTATACCAGGAAAGAATTCTCTTTAAATTTGAAGAGTCACAAATATTTCAGCCAAAATCCAAGATGGTTTTCTTCTCAAATGCCTTCATATGACTTAAAGGAACTCCTCTTTCATTGCTATCCATTCCCCTTCTCTTGCAACGTGGTTAGTGGGAGATGCCTCCTGTACTGGCCTGTGAAAAACATCCAAATCATCCAGGAAAAATTTACACTGTGCAAGTCTTGATGTGCAGTTTGTAACACCCAAGAGTCTTCTGATTTATCCTGCACTCATGTCAGACCACAGGAACTAAACCAAGCCTAACCTACATAGCTCTTGCCCAAAGTGGGTGGGAAGATGCCTTTTGCACAGTAACCAGTTTACAAATGAAAAGATATTGTCGTGAAAATCCTCCCTAAGCCATCCCAAACGTTTTATCATTCCATGGCTTGAATAGCAGGATTGTAATTTACCAGAACAAAAAAGGCAAGGCAAGCTCTGGTGATTCTTGCACAGCTCTACCATCCACCAGAAAACAAAGTAAAAAAACTCCAGGAATTACTAAGAACTTCCAAATTACCTTGGGAATAAACATTGCTGTGTTAGAAAAATGTAGGGGAGATCATAAGAATGTTTATGGCTTCCACTAGGAAGCCTCAACACACTGCAATAACAGTTAGATGCAGCTTCTTAAATAATTAGATCATAACACATAAACAAGCAGCAGCATTTTAAGGCATGATATTTGTTTTTGTTCTACAATAATAAATACATTTGTCCCATTCTGTTTTAAAACTTATCCTTCATAAAATAGAGAAACTCAGTTTCAAAATCAACAAGACAAAAACCTGCATGACTGTTGGGAGCAGAGGGGACCCACATTTCCAGGCTGCCTCCACGGATAAAAAATCCATCTCACCTGGTGAGCCCTCTGTGAGGGCTTGGAACTGGGACATGCAAACAATTTTGGGTTTCAATTGTTGTTTTCAAAGTTATTTGCTCTTCTCTGTGCTTGTCTCCCCCTTCCCATTGTGCTGTGTCAATATTTGATCCTTCAGCACTCCATACCATGTCCTACAAGCTCCCTGTGCATTCCATGCCTGTTGGATGCAGGCTGCTCCTCCTGCTGCGTGCCATAAACAAAGAATCTGCTCTTACTCAAAATAGTTTATTCTCCCAGTAGGAACAAGACATAGCAGAAAGACAATATTAAAATAGACAGTGTTAACATATGTCTCTTACTCGGAGATTGCTGTCTCCTGGGGATAGCCAAGGCAGCCTTAATCTTCCAAACAACCCAAGGAAGTGTGTGCACATCTAGGACATCTCCCTCCACGACTCCCTGGTGTTGGGCAAGAAAATCCTCTTAACTATCTCCCACAGGAGAGGGATTGACCCTTTTTACATCTGTGACTGCTCAGGGTTTCCTCCTCCTCAACAAAACAAGTGGAATAAACTCAAGAGGAGGTCGGTCTGGAAACTTGAGACCTCTCTTTGCTCTACAACCAGCACTTGCCGTATCAACCACTCCTCTTTTTTCCATCCTGTCAAGAAACCCCCTTAAAGTAAACTCACGTGTTCCTACAGTAAAGGAGCATTACCTTGGCCAGCAAGGTATTCCCTAATTGTGCCTAATTATCACCGCAGCTCTACCAGAACCATTCCTGTTCCTCACACCTACACTAAAAAGTGCCAACCCCAAAACTTTCTTCTTCTGACAATGAGAACACAAAACAGAAAATCATGCTGGCCCTATGTTACAGATGATGCTTTTTAAATACAGACATCAAGCAGCAGAAAGCCAAGAAAATGTCATTTTTAACAGGATGAAAATGGTGGTTTTGTCAAAGAGAGTTACAAAACAAATAGATGGTGATGCAATACTCCGGGTGCTTTGCACCTATACCAGAGCACTGTGGTTTGACAACAGCGTCATCTCCCCTCACTTCTTTTTCCCTGAAAGATTTTAGTATCCTGTGATATTTGGCTTCTCCTTTTCAGTCTTTGTATCACTCTCTTGAATTATATGTGCATATTCCAGCAAATAAGGGGGAAAAAAATGCCTTCTGTTTGCCCTTAAGCTATTTACAGGTCAATTTTAATGATGGACATGAGAACTAAGAGTTTGCCTGAGGGTTTGAATTCCCAGCTCCCTCTGACTTCCAGGCAGTCCCCAACCCCTTTGAAATTCACAGCAGAGTTACCATTTCAAACAATGTTTCCAACATTCTTTAAACAAAAGAAATCATACAAAAAATCCTCAAAACCAAACCGAGCCTGTGTCAAACAATTTATGCAATTCTCAAGAAATGAAAACCAAGCGAAAATATGAATAATTGAATAGGGCTCTGTTTCCTAAAGTCTCATGGAATATTTCCTTTGTCTGACACTCCCTGGGGTCTGTNAACCAAGCGAAAATATGAATAATTGAATAGGGCTCTGTTTCCTAAAGTCTCATGGAATATTTCCTTTGTCTGACACTCCCTGGGGCCTGTGCTACTGAAAGCACTGCCAGTTAAAGCTCTTCCATTTCCAGGAGCTGCCTCAGGAGTGAGAGCGTATTTATCGCTGTTGTCACACACCCTGCTCTGAAAGGATCAGCTGCTGAGAACTCATCTCCTGGCTGCCACTCACTTCGGGACACCTGAAGGACCATGAGGTCACCCCTCACAACAGCCAAAGGAGCATCAGCAGCACTGAAAGAAGGGGAAATCACAGCTCCCCTCTAGCAGGGGTTTGCTGGTGAGGAGCAGCGTGAGGAGGCAGCAGCAGCTGCACTGGTGCTGAGGCAGGGGTGGTTTGTGTTCTGGGCTCCAGCACACACAGCAGCACCACATGAGGACTTCAAAATCCAGATTCAACCCTTCTGTGAGAGTAAGCCACAAAAATATGAATTATACCTTGGGATGCCTATGGTAGGGTGCCACAGCTCAGATTTGCCTTCTCAGCACCCAGCCACACAACAGCTGTAACAAAGATCAAGCAAATATTTATGCTGAATAAATCTTCAGCAGGAAATTGTGCCAAAGGTAGAAATATGCACATAAATTCAGCTACCCCCAACCAGCCATACCCTCCTGCTGAGACACACAGAGAAATTCACACAAACACCTCACAGGATCCCAATTGCATCAAAAAAGTAACCAACCCCTTAGGCCACCATGACCAAAGCTCCTTGATCTGTGCCATTTCCACTGACTTCATCAAGGAAAAACAAATCTAAAAATTGGTTTAGCTTAATTGGTGAGAAAGATGCTGACTGTCAGACAAGGAAGTTGCTCCTCTTTTAATATAGACAGTCCTTTTCTTTTTACCACTCACTTTTCTTTCCTTGATTAAAAGGGAAAGATCTTCCCCATGTTACTTCTGAAACTTAGTAAATATTATGCTCAGGATGATCCAGAAGTGCTGTACAAGCACAAGTCAAGTACTGGCTCTTCCCTTCTATGATAGCTGAAGACCTGGTCTCAAGGTTTTACATTTGTCACTCAAATAAAGAGTGAAATATTACTGAGCAATTTCTGCTGTAGTCCCATTTCAAAGGTGATGTTTCTTGTAGAAATTAATCCTTTATTTATTTTGGGATCCAAACCGTTTCTTCCTATGTCAGAATTGTTTTCTAAAGGTCTGAATTTTAAAAGAAAAATCCTTTCAGGGGAGGCTTTTGTTTTATGCTGTCTCATCTCTTTTGGCAACAGTTACAGTAACTAGAAGGGTTTTGTTTTGTTTTTTTTTTCTTGGTTTGATTCTGTTTTAAAAGAGAAACTGTTACCAATATGTCACTGAGAATTCACTTAACACAACCCTCAATGAGTATATTTAAAGGGGAGAGGAAGAGATTGCAAGAATGAAGGATGTGAAAGAACTGTTATTATGTTGGTGTAAGCAGCTATACATCATTACTCAGCTTAACAACTGAACTATAAAAAAAGATATAGCAATATCTTTATAGCAATAAACATATTTTGTGAGACATAATTCTGTGTACCTGGGACACGGCCCTCTTGGGTAGAGCATGAATTTAGATTATGGAAATATTACTTACTCCTGAACACTTCCTAAATGTCTCCAGGAAAACAAAACATACATCTCTCCAGCAATATTGACAGAGTTATTATTAAATATTATATGGAAGTAGCTGTAAACAACCTAGTATGACAGAGTATGCTCTGTGTAAAAGATTGTTCACACATTATTAGAGGGGGGAAAAAAACCAAAAACAAACCAATTGAAGGAGTATTCTGACATCATCTGCTCTTTTTTTTTTATTTTTCCCTTAATGAAAAAAATTGGCCTCGCTGATCTTGCAGAGCATTTAAGCCCACATTCCAGCACACGGCTAACACACTGCCAGACTCAGNGATTGTTCACACATTATTAGAGGGGGGAAAAAAACCAAAAACAAACCAATTGAAGGAGTATTCTGACATCATCTGCTCTTTTTTTTTTATTTTTCCCTTAATGAAAAAATTGGCCTCGCTGATCTTGCAGAGCATTTAAGCCCACATTCCAGCACACGGCTAACACGCTGCCAGACTCAGAAGGAGCAGGGTGCTGTCACACCTGAGGAGATTGGAAAAGGCACTTTGCTGTCTCTGACTGGCACAAGGAGCAGCCAGGCTCCCAGGAAGATGTGCCAGATTATGGTTTTATTTTGCAGGGTGTAGATTAAGCAGAAAACCAGTGGGCATCTGGAAATGCTTGTTAAAAAAAAGTCACAGTGTTGCCAGTGGTTTTGTCTACAGGCCTCCACTCTGAGTGGGGCAGCATTTCCAGGTCCCACTGCCTTCAGAATGGGGTAGGAGAGAGGTATTGAGAGCTGCCTCTCCCTGCCCAGCTCCAAGAGCCACTCTGCTATTCAGAGTATGAGGAAAAACCTGCAAATTTCTGACCCCCTCCACGATTTACACCATGAGAAGCTGATACCTGTGTGCTAGGAGCAGCATTTGCAGCTTGGTGTGGTTTGCAAGGCACTGAGACCCTGCAATTTGACAAGTTCCTGGGGCACTACCCTTTCCATGGCCCTCTCCCCACCTCTCCTGTGCTGAGGATGTTGTCCTTGGTGCTTCCCCAGCCCAGCAGCAGGGCAGGCAGGGAGCCGAGCCCTGGTGCCACTCACCTGCTTTCACCTTGAGAGAAAGCTGTAAAGACTGGAAATAAAGACAATCCCTCTTCTGCACACCAACTTTCATTGCTTTTGCTCTGCTGATCCCTGCCTGGACCCCAGATAAAAGCATCATCTCTGTACAGTAAGTAGGGAAAATACCACAGGGAATGAGCCAGGGCTTGAATGGAGAGCTCTGCACCAAGAATTTCATGTCTGTCATCGGGGAGCAGGATCTGCAGTGACTCAGGTGAGCCAATCAACACTGCTCAAATTATACAAAATTCATCCAACTTAGCAGTGAACCCCTGATGAAGAATTAGTCAAATAAGTTATAAAAAGAAAGTCAAATGCATCAGACTATTGCCACCTGTTTGCAAGAAATTTATGAACAAAAATGAAGTTTCATGAATAAATTATTCACAAGTTATCTCCCCATTGCTTTTCATTGACTTTGATGAAACACACTTTCATCTCTTTCCCTTGCAAATCATTTGGACAGATCAACCTTTTCACTCAACATATTTTAACTAAACAGTAATAAATCCTGAGCAACCAAGCAGTCTTTATGCTAAGAAATCAGTGCCTATTGCAGCCTGTATATAACAATCTAGGTTTCATTTCTTTGCTGAGCAAAACCAATTCCATTTCCAGAATGCCATCACTGGTAACAGACATTTAATAGTCTGGCTTTCTCCAATAAGCTGTATCTTTGAAATAAATCTTGCTGACTCTAATGCTTATAGAAACACTATCTGGGTGTGCTGTGAGACACTTCTAATATCTACATCCCAAAACACCCTTTCCAATTTCGTGGCAAAGAAGCCTTCATGAACAATATCGAATTCAGTCAATCAGATTATTGCATTAAGAAGTCTTTGTCTGGCTCCTGGAAGGCAGCCTGAGTTTCCTCTGACTCCAAAAGAGTAGAATTAGCCCCAGATTCCATCTCTGTTACCTGTAGTCTTAACACCTGCGTGTGTCAAACCATAAGACATCACAGTATTGTTGTTAAAAGGAAATATATGGAAGCTTAATCTAGCCTTAAAACAGTATGCAATTATCTATATGGACATAGGTGTGTGACAACTGGGGCCCAGACAAAGGTGCTGGGTTTCACTAATTCAGCCTTTTCTCACTGTAGCAAAGAACAAAAGATGCAGCTCTGCTTTGCCCTAAAGTGCACCTCAGCCCTGGCTGCACAGGCAGCAACTGCAGGTGAACAGAAATATTCACTCAGCAGGACAGAGCCCAAAGCCCAACAAAGTCAGGGGCCAGGGAAGAGGGAGCAACAGCAGCTCCTACCTCATGATGCTGCTGCCACCAAAAATCTCTTAAAATTATGTATCATCTTGGAAGGCACTGGGCCTTATTACAAAACCAAATCATGCAAAACCTAAGTTTTACAAACACTTCAAACACATGAACCTTTTATTCTTTACACACAAGCCAGGAGAGATATGTACCCAACCACTACATTTGCCTTAAGCAACTCATTACAAACAAATAAAGTCATTCATAAACACCAAAATGCAAATGCTTAGGCTGTAATAAGCAACTGGCTTTCTCCAGCTGCAATACACATTACACAAAATTGTTCAATTTACATCAATTATTGTGAACAATAGAAACAAAGTCATTACAGTGAGCACTGTCCAAGTAACATTCTGCTCCATTATTTAGATGACATTCACCAGGATGGCAATCCAACACTCCTGTCATTATTGTTATACTCAACATTAGACCATCACCCACAAAAAAACCAAACCCTTCAGACAATACCACCATCTATAGAACTACCTTGGGTAATTCTGCTTTGTAATGCCACTGCTGTATTTAGTGCAGAGAATTTAAGATGGGTGCAATAAATTAATTCTCTCTCCTCATGGACAGTAAATATTAGGAGTGAGGAACCTTTGGTATATCTCATGCATCTGCTCTATTTCACAGTGTTTATCAGCATTTCATCTGTTCACCCATATGGCCTGCCTCATTTTTATAAGGAATTACTCAATATTAGAGATTCATGTGCTGGAACGTTCCATACACTCTTGATATGATGATTATAATTAGATGTGTGAACCAAATTGATGCTCGTGAAACCCTGAACAAATACCCTCCATAGCCATACAAGAGCTTCAAATTTTAATAAACCTTAATTTATGTTTGGAGTGCTAAAACACTAATAATACCAAGGAGTAATTTGCTGGCATTTAAAAACCCTATTAAACTAAAATATGTTAACATAAACCTGTTGTTAGCAGGGAATAACCAGTTGTCACCTAGAACACTGCTCCTCTTCCACTTCCCTCTGCTTTTCACTCTGGTCTGAAAATTCAGGCACCAAATAGAGTCACTGTTTGGGAAAATCTTGTCATATTGTTGATGCCTCTAGAAGTGATTTTTTTCTTTCTTTTCTAATACAACCAGTTCCACCCATTCATTACCCAGACATACTTTCAGTGACACAGTCTGACCTTTATCACCCAAGTGATTGCTCGGAAAAAATCTTTGCCTGCAAATATCCAAGTACTCCTTTGTGAGTGACAAGGTGGCACTGGGACACGGCTGCCACATCCCCATCTCATTCTGACCCCTGGTGACTCTCCTTGCTCAACATGTCAAACAACAGCTCGAGCCAAGTTACACAGAAACTCTGAGAGTGGTCACAGGAATGACACAACGCTGAAATTCACACAGCACTGAAAATATTTTTCCATGAAACTTTATCTGTGTGGTCTAAAAAGTAAAAGGCTGGAGAGTTTTCCTGCCACACCCTGCTTCCAGCCCATACCCAGGCCATAAAGAGCTACCAGCTCCAATCTCATTATTTAACTCTTACCTACATCATTCAACATTTTCATGATAGTTTCTAGAGAAATTTTGTTTCTTCTGCTTTATTAAAAATTAAATTAACAGGGAAAAAAAAATCTTACCACTTCATCTTTCATAGTTTACGAAAACTTCTTTTTCACTCCTTTAAAGCTATTTCAACTCTCAGGATGAGCTCTGTGCTTAGATAAATCAAGGGCAGCAATGACTGGGTTCATAATTCCCTCTTTAAAGGAATCATAATTACAGTAATGGGTTCTATTCATGGGATTCATATGTTTTCAGGTAAAAATAGAGGCCTATAGCATCAGGAGCTTACCTACATATCAAAGCAAAAGCATATTCAACTACTAAATGAGCAGCCACAGTGTCTTAACATGCAATGTTGATTTTTTTAAAAAAGATTAGTAGGTCATATGAAAGGAAATGTAACTAGTTTAATAAACTNAAATCCATTAAAAGCCAGAGATGCTTTCTCCAAGTGAAATTTGAAGCAGAAAACAAAAGAGAGACCTTAGAGATTAAATTCCAAAGAGCCATCCAAAATGTCTCTAATTGAGTTTCATAAGCAGCTTTCAAACTGGCAAGGATTTTTTATCACATATACTTTCTATTCTCACATGACACACACACAAATTAATATTTTTAGCCAGGACAAAGCACCAAACCCTCCCACCCAACTGAGCAGTCCCAACGCCACCTCCTCAGCATCAGCCTGGTGCTCCTATCTGGTGACCACTGACAGGCAGCAGAGGAGCCCCCCACAGTTAAAAATCAGAGGTGACTCTGGCTGGGTGAATTGGGCTTTTGGTTTCAGTTGCAGTGACACTAAGAACAGGCGAACAGTGAGAAGAACTGTCCTGTCTGAGGCATAGCAGACAGCTAATTACTGGGTGGGAGATTGATAGAACCTGTTAAACACACAGAGAAACTTTTTAATTAAAGTTATTAGGAACATAAACCCCTTCTTTGAATTCTAAGGGAAGAAATCTGGGTTCTGGGTTATTTGTTGTTAGTTGTTGTGTATTGTTTGGATGCTGTTGGGTTTTTTGGGTTTGGGGTACATTTTTTCAGGGGGAGGTTCATAGTGTGTTGAAATTTTATACAGCCAGAAGTCAATCCCCTTCTTTATTAGCTCCTGGTTTGGGTAATGAACATACTAATGAGTTTTCTTGGCTTGGCAGTGAGTGATTGTTTTTTAAAGTTGTAAGTGAGGCAGCTGGTAGCTGCTCTGCAGAGGGGAATTCATCTGTGCCTTACCCACAGCGTCACATCCCTCTAGTGAGCACCAGCTCCAAACAAACGCTACATCAAAGACTCAAGATAATTTGTGCTGCTTCGTATCCTTAGTGCAAGTTTCCAGCAATTATTTTTGTAAAAAAGAAGTTTCATAGTAATTAGGCAGCCAGGTTTAGAAATTTGAGTATAAAAAAAAAAAAGTATGGGAATCAATGAGCTCCCTATCATGATAATTTTATTGTCTGTGGATACATTTATATTTATATCTCTTCACAAGAGAATTTAGGCATTCCTTTGGAATACATATATTTATGTGAGTGCATGTGTGATAATATGTATATTTTCACGAGAATCTGAGTGTGCAGTATGCTGACAAACCTTTTAAATTTTAATGTTTAATTTCATACTGACATTTTAGTTTCCTGTGAGAGGTTCTGAACGTGACAGGAATTTCAGCAGTGTAAAACTGCCAAAAGGCTTTTACCTGCTTGAAAAAGAACTAATAGAGCTATTATTGTTTAATAAACAATATGCCTGTTCCCCAGATAGCTCCTCTGAATGAATTGAATGTCCCACAGGAATTGGATTCAGCATCATTTTCAGATGAGATTTGTAATTCTTCTCATGAATGAATTTTTTTCTTTTTAAGCAAGAGATACTTAATTGAATGTAATTAAATCACTCTACAATCAACACAGGTTTTAATAGCAAAGTACTCCTTGATGAGTTTCATAAAATTGTGTTAGTGAAAAGCCATGAGAAAAGCAATGGCCCCAGCTCCTAGGTACACATGGCAATTTCCTCATCAGCAGGAATTTGGATAATATCCATGAACAACATTTTGATGCCTTTGTTTTTTGTTGGGATTTATTTTGTCTGTCTAGGTCAAATGAGACTGATATATATTTAAAAATTCTTCTGATTGGCATTACTGCTCGTATTTATGAACAGCACCTTTGCAACCTCTTTTATTCTGACTTCAGCTGCAGAAGAGCCTTACTGACTTGTACTTTGATACTCAGTAATAGTCACCAAAAGACTCATGTAATTTTCATTGCACTAACTCGATAGGAATCATTTAACAGGCACAAATCTGTCCCTAGTTTTTAAGGGAGACATGCAAAACCTTAATGCTGCTATGGATTCGTATATGTTAACACATCTCCACTTAGTGCCTGATTTGGATGTTGTTTGAGGTCAGGATTTATATTTGATGGAATCAGTGACACTCAACAGAAACATTTGAGCATTTGAACAGAAATAAAGTAGACTCCAATTTCAATAATCTAAAACCTAATTTCCAGAGCAACACAGCATTTATGTTGTTCAATATCACTGCTCTTTGAAAGATGACAATGGCTTTTTATCTGCTTTGCATACATCAATCCTGCTAACTGCACATTTGGAATATATGTATTTATTCCTTTCCAGACACCCAGGACAGGCTGCAAAGTCTGTATAAATGTTCCTACTGAATTTTTATCTGTGTGGATAGAGCCCATCAATAGTTACAGGAACAAGACTACAATATAAGCTAGTCACCTTTGAAATATTGTGAGGTCAGCTCAAGATATAACCAAAATCAGGGTTAACAGTCCCCAGCTTGGTAATTCACTTGAGGATCTCTGAAGCCTTCTTAAGCATCCATTTCTTGTAGCCAAGTCTGCCTATAACTTTTAATTCATTTTAGCAAAAGCAGCTCTCCAGCCTTGCTTTACCTTATTTTCCTTCTAGTGAATATTCACCAGAAGAGATCCCACAGGCACGAGGATAAATCATGCAAGCTTGGAGAACACTGCCTGGGATGAGGACAGTCACTGCCAGTAAATACCAGTTTAGTGAGCTTTGAACTGAGATCTAGATGCAATACACAGAGAGTTTAACTTTATGTGACAAATTGCAACACAGCAGCATATTCTCAACTAAATCACACCATGGTCCTTCACACTATATCAACAAAACAGAGAAGGATAACATTTAGGATTCTGTTCAGAGCTCCCATCCAGGCTCTCTTTTAGAGGTACTGTATAACAACTTGGAAACTACTGATCCATTCTCACCTTAAGGCAGTTTTCCTACAATTCTGGTTTTATGGTGGCACTAAAGTCTCCATGTACCAGCAAGTTCCACTAGTGTGGAAGTTTTATTATCAAGTGAGAAAAGTGCTGATACACAAAATTACTGTAGGTTTAGCACCTGCTAAATTGGCACTGCTGTATCTGAAGCTGATCTGAGTCTATAGACTGGGGAAATTGAGAGTAGTAATATGACAGGTTTGATTGATTTAAGCACTAGGCTGATTTGAGCAGTGATGAACTGATCATAGTTTCCCTCTTCCCTACCCAAGAATGGTTTTGTTTTCTAAAATGACTTTCAGATTTTAGCTTGACTGCAAATGTGAGAACTCCAGAGCAGTTTAACTCTTTGTTTCTTGAAAACAGTCAAGCATCATTTCTTACAGACCCTTTCCTAAACCGAACATCAGGTCATTCATGCAAGATTTTAATTTTATTTACATTGGTTTTTTTCCCTTTCAGTAAATTTCTGAATTATTTTGACAGTTTCATAAATCAGACACTTCAAAAAGTATTTTTATTAATATGCCCTGAAAAAGGCCATGACATTTACGAAGACAAGAGAAAAATTTACACTTTCATTATTTAATAATTATTGCTGCCACCAGATTCTTAGAGAACCGTTTTTAACAGAAGGGTAAAATAAAAGATGTTTCAACAGACTATGTATAACCAGCTACTTTTAGAGATTTCGTGATTGCATATAAAAACTCCATCAACTGCAGTTACAGAAACAAGTGGAAAACAGGGTATAGGTTTTCAAAAATGTCCTTGTAGACCAAGAATTCAAAATATTTGTTATTTCTAAACTTTAAAAAAATCCAAGAGCCTTACTTCATGAAAATCAGATCAACACTTCAGTTAGAATAAATTCCAAGAAAATAAAAAATAATGATATGATCTCAAAATGGACCCACATTTAACTGATTAAATCAGCATAATAAAGCATTGAAATACCCCTTTTAAAAGCTGAATATCCCTTCAATGAGGTTAGCAGCACCATAAACAAAGACCCAGGAATTATCCTAGAAGAAGAGCCCTAAGCAGGTGAAAAAATCCTTTAAGAACTGGTGTACAGCTATTTTAGCAGGAAGGAGTCCAAAGAGCCCCCAGCAGGGTTATCCCCGTGGGGGCTGCCCATGAAACCCCTCTGTGTGCAGGACCAGCACTCCCTCCCATGTGGGGCCGGTGCTCTGCAGCTGCACACAGCTCCAGGCAGCCCTGCTGCTGCTGCAGCACAGCTCAGCCCATGCAGCAGCAGCTCTCTGGTCCAGCTGGGTGTTTCACTGCCTCCCCACTCCCACCCAGACATTCCCAGATGGTTCCTCAGTGAGTTATTGAGCACAGGATCTTTAGACTCATGAGAAGGCTCAAGAGGACAAGAAAGCAGGAACCTTGATTTTTTTTAATAATAAACTTCCAGCTCCCTGAAACCATTTTACTACTTTATGCTAAAGCCCTTGGGAGAAGACGCTCAAGTAGTTCGTTTATAGAATCAAGAAGAATTTAAAAAATTTTAAAAAAAATCCAGAGTGCAGAAAAGATCTCCCAAAAGTTTATCTCAAACAGTGCCTGCTTCACCTGTGTTTGACAGAGGGTCCTGGAAGTTTGTGACTCTGCCTGGAGCAGCAGTGTAATGAGGTATGTGTTACCAAGACCTTTTTACAGCAGAACCATCTGCAGGGTGCCAGTGCAGACCCGGTGAGAGCAGAACAGCTTTAGAGCAGCTGGGACACCTTGCCATGGGCACGGAGTGCTTATCTCCCTAAAAACCACCACGTTTCCCTGCTGGAACAAAATTACGGTCAGTACTTTAGCGATCAGAAATAGAAGCAGCCCGGTGTGGAAAGTTGACTGCAAGGCAAAAGCCCAGAGCTGCACGTTTGTGCCAGGCAATAATGCAGCACCATAATCAGAGAATCATCTTCCCTCAGCCTGCAGCCTCAGCCCCACGGAGCTGCAGCTGTGCCTGCAGCCTGCACCAGGAGGATTTACACAGACACACCCCAGCGTGGTTCTCTTGCCATAACAAAGGCACTAAAACTCCCTCTGCCCTCCACTGACTCGGGCGTTTATCCCAGACAAAGAGACATAGATCAAAATCCTGTAAAACCCATAAGACTTCGGATAGCAGGCACCATACCCACATAACTCCTCATAAGTGGCAGAGCTGCCAAATCCTACCTAGCACAATTCCAGCACTGCTCTGAGATTAGCGTGAGGCTGAGTGAGATGCATCTGCATTTTTTTAATTCCTGTTTTTTAAAACCAAACCGTAAAGAAATCTTTTTCTAGCTTTATTAAATCAAATGTACATGCAGGGAAAATAAAAGTACAGATGCATCATTTGAATACACAAATACAGTTTCCACAGAGAACTGTGAATCAGGTTTCTTCTGCTGTTATAATTTACAATTACTTATCACGTTAGCTCCTAATTGTCTTTTCAGAGTGCACTCAATTACAAAATTAGAATCGTTATCTTCCTGTAACAGCCACCTTCTAGACAGATCCACATAAAATGTGCAAATTGACTAGAAGAATATTTTTCCTTATAATGTTCCTGTTCATCAAAAGATTGTCCTAAATCCAAGCTTAAGTATGTTTTTGTTTTTCTGCTAAAGAAAGCAAACCAACTGCTTTCTGGAAGTGGCTTATTGGCCACTTGCTTATACAGAGACCAGGTAGTGTCATAGATTAATTCTTTTACACAAAATCATGGTTTTGCCTTATTTTTTTAAGACCAGCTTTTGGCAGTAAGGCATTCCCAATATCCTCCATCAATCATTCATTCCTAATGAGAAGGAAGAAACACACTTTTCCTATTTCATCCTTTCCCTGTCTCTTTTTAAAATCAGGGCGAAATTCTCAAGGTTTTTTTCAAGCCCCGTGTTTTGTAGATGCAGTCATCCACTTCAAAGGGCTGAAACAATTAGCAAAATCACTTTCTCCTTTGACTGAAGCATTCATAGATACTCCTCACGTACCATTGCCTAGCAGAAGGGTAAAACAAAAGCACACCAAAATCCCCCCATCTTTTGAAGGAGGCTGTTTTCCCCAGCTAATCAAACAGGATGAAATGCAGAGCCAAGGCTGCCAAGGCCCAGGGCTGGATGCTTTGCAGCTTTAAACACGTCTCAAATACACTGGGTGTATTGTGATCGAGAAAATAAAACCTGAGCACATTTCAAAGTCTGCCAGGATCAAATCTATGTTTCATCCAAAACAGGAAAACTTTGACATCCTACAAATTCAAGTGGTAATAGCCTGTGAAAAAGGACAGTTAAATATTAATGCCTGTACAAATAACTGGCCTCATTCATTTGGAGTGCCATTTCTTTCCCTTTTCCGTGCTCTCCTGAATGTATTTGCATTTTCTTCTTAGAGTAGACCTAAGTAAGGCTTTCCACCCCAACTCACAAAGCAGTTCACTACAGCCCAGTTTTCCACGTCTCTCCATTGACACACACGTGAACACTGTCAGGCACAAGGGGCTGAGTGCCAGCACTGCATCAGGGCTGTGTAAAAGGATGCTGCTCACACCTGCAGATTTGCACACCAGTGTCGGTTTCCCTGATGTGGGAGCCCCTGTTCCTTGCTCAGACTCTGTCTGGACACAGCCCCCAAAGGAGAGATCCTCACTGCCCTCCGAGATGGGCTCAGGGCTGAACACATCCATGCACCAGCTGCATAAAGAGTGTTTAGGGGTGGAACTGAGGCTCCACCACCTCTGCTTGAAGGCTTTTGTAGCCTCAGCCCAGTCCACAGGAGAAAAGTCCACTTCTATCAACGCCTGAAAGGAGCCTGCACAGAAAGCTCCAAAGCTCAGAGGGTTCCCCAGCACAGAATTCCTGCCTGACACCACTGTGTATTGTATTTGGTATTTATACTTGTACCACAGGGTACTGTGTCCAGATTTAAGGCTCAATCTCCAAGCAGCACCCATTTCTCAACATCTATTTCTGGTTGCTTATCTCAAAAGCTTCCCCTGGACAAACTGTTTTGGGAAAGATTAGACTGAAGAGAGATGGGTTATTTATGCACCAGTTCAAAGTCACTGGGAGGCTCTCACTGGACTTCATGGTTTTAACAGCAAAGAAACAATGCACAGGGATTTTTAGGATGGTACACGTGGATAAGTAGCATAATTCTGTCGGTCTGGCACTGTGTGTTGCTAGAAAGGCATGAGAAAGATGAGTGGAGCAAACAGCAGAACTGCAACTCTAAATGACAAGAAATACAGTGGAAAGAAGGAAAAATTCCAGTTTCAAGTAAGTGAAATTTTTAGTAGCTTTCAGATATGAACAGAACTCCCTCGGAAAGCCCAGAGTTGTGTTTGGGTAACCCTTCATTAACACACATTTTACCCACTTTCCAGCCTTTACTTTCCATGACATTTTTGCCATTTTGTAATTTCAAGGTAGCTGCATAATTTTGCATACATTTAAGGTAAGTGATTAATCATTATTAATTCCATTGGTATTGTCAGTGCTAACAGTAACCATTATTAACCTATTTGACAATATTGCAGATTCCTTTAGCATTAATGTGATTGTAGTATGTAAATCCATAGGAATTCAATTGTAAATTACCATTATTCAATGTACTTAGCTCCAATGCATAATTCTGCAATTTGTGCAGAAGGAAATTACATGTTGACTCGTAAGACATAACTTTTCAGGGCTTCATAAAACCAAATGTGAACAATTTGTACCTATAATTATATTAAAATGTAAGTGAAATATATAATGCAGCTACATTAAAGGAAATATGCTGCTTATATCCTTTGCCATGTTGCTTAGAGGAAAATGCTTCATATTAAACTAGCTCTTTGCATCAGCTACTCACGTAACACAGATTTACTTAAAACCCAGCAATATGCCAACAGGAGTAAAGGCCTTAATCTAAAGAATATTAAAGAGGAAGTTTTGACAATTGGAGTTTTAAACATATTGCTTTTCAATCTAACAGAAAAACCTTTGAGGGCCTGTTCCAAAGTCAGTTCCTGGCTTCGGGGTATGTTGGATGACATCCTGGCAAAATCCTTCCCTTGTGGGGAAGCCATTCCAGGAGCAGCTGAGGACACTTGTTCTGTGCAGCCTGGAGCAGACTGAGGTCAGAGCTCTCCTGGGGCTGCAGCTCCAACCTCTGCTCCCCATGACAGGACCCAAGGGGCAGCTGGAGCTGTGCCAGGGGAAGTCAGGCTGAGATCAGGGAGGAGTTGTTCCCCCAGAGGGTGTTTGGGCACTGGAAGAGGCTCTCCAGGGCCATGGTCACAGCAGCAGCCTGACAGAGCTCCCAGGGACAGGGTGGGATTGCTCAGGTGCCTGAGCAGGGCCAGGTGCTGGACTCCACAATCCTCACAGGTCCCCCTTCCAGCTCAGGGTGTTCTGTGACTTACACAGACAACACATCCTTCTTAAAGTCCAAGGGACTTCACAGCACTTGGACCAGCACCTCAGAGAAGGAGAACAATTTGAACCCTCTCTCACCCTGGAGACAGAACTTGCTCCACTCACTTAAGAGCTGATCCCATTGTTTCCACGGGCTTTTTATGGAGCTACTGGAGGAAGTCAGACAATACATGGCATCAAAATGTCAATCATGTTCAACCAAGATTTCATTCTCTGCTCTCAGGAGTGTCATTGAGTTCAAACAGAGCTCTGTGAAATGATCAGAATTTTATCTACATGCTTTACAGGGAGTGATCTTTTCAAGTTATTCACTTGAGTAATTTCATTGATGTTTAAATTTAATGGAATTGCTCACATATACATTGGAGGTTTGCAAGTTAGTAGTCAGTTAAAAAAAATCCAAACTTTTATCAATGAAGTTCAGATAAAAACTTTAGAAAAGAAAAATTTTTGCTCCAGGCTGTGCAGTAACATAAAATTGGGCTGAAAATTTCATGAGAAGAGGCTTTTATGGTCTGCTCACTTTAGCCAGAAATATTGCAAGAACAATTTCTGATGATGAAGACTAGAGCTGTGAACTCAATATTCTGCTCTTCTGGGCACAAGGTTCATTTGAAATTCTAGAAATAGAGGGACTTAAAAGAAAGATATTCTTGGATTTATCACCTCAGGATTTTTTAGGGCCAACTCATGAACCCATTCCAGATGGAAGTTAAATTTGCATCTGTCAATAACCAAGTTTCAGAACACGGAATTAGTTCTCAGTTAAATAATCTTGGAGCCAAGGAGGACTGAAGCCTGATCAGGCTCTTAACAGAAAAACACCAGTTAACAATTTCTTCCTCTTCCTAGAGTTCATGCCATTCCCCTGGTGTTTTTTCCAAGCTCTCAGCTGTAGTTTCACTCAGTGAAATGGAATACACACACAAGTGTTGCATTTCTGATAATACATGCAACAGAGCCCTGCCATCAAGGCTGAGGTTCACAGGTGCTGGGACAGTCATGTTGTAACATCCCACCCCCCAGGAAAGGCTGGGGAGGAAAGCATAGCCCAAAATCCCTGTGCACACCCTGAGCCAGTGCTGCAGGGCTGGAATAACATCACAGCCCTTGCTCCCTCCATCCTCCTGCTGGCACTGTCTGCACATGGGTCAGTACCTGTACTTGTGACACAAATCCATGCTCTGCCTTCCTGCCTCTGCATCCAGCCCAGTGATTAAAGGAGAGCAGGAACTAGGTGATCTCACTACACAAAGAGGATATAATTGGGCTCAGTACATTCCTAAATTAGTCCGGCATTTCAGGGTAGCATTCCTTGTGCTGCAGCAGATATTCAGCACCCTCACCTCTATCAGTAGAATTGTAGCAAATGCCAAAGTGTACTTTGCCTTTTCTGCAGCAATATTCTGCTTTACCCTTCTCTCTTCTTTTAATGACTGCAGGGACATCAGGTGTTCTTCAACCTTTACAGCCAACAAAGCACCAAGTCCACAATTGGCTCAAAACCTTTCTGTTGTGCCTGCAGCTACAGCTGTCCAAGCGAGATTTTTGTCATTTTGGACTCAGGTTCTTTGAATTATTGATAGCAAAGACAGCCATACAATATTTAGTAGATTTAGCTACCTCCAGACTGTGTAAAGTTTTAATCCTTCCTCCTCCATTTATAGCACACAGACGCACACAGACAAGAAAAACCAAGCAGCTTAACATTTCTTTAGCTGCAAACTGTGTCTATTAGTTGGCATTTCTGCAACCTTAAAGAGCAAGCACAGAGCTGTGCAACAGAGCTTCCGTAGGAAAAGGATGTGCTAAGTTTGCTACTTGCAGAACAGAACATTTGACATGTCTTAAAAATGGAAGGGCAAGAAATTCCCCAGAAGGGAGAGAGAGAAAGGGAAGGATGAGGCGCTGGCTTCTGTGTTTCTGCTGATCACCTTTTGATATCACACTGGTTTAGCTGCAGGACTGAGAGCAGCATCCCTCAAAATGAAGGGGAAAAGGGAAAGCATTAAAAGCTCAGCGAGTTCTCTGCAAGTGTGTAAGAAGACTGGAGGCAGAATGAGGCTGGATTGTAGACTATTCCACACACACATTTTGCCACAGGGAATAATCTTCCCATAGAACTGGCAGCTCTTTTGGTCTTCACTTCAATGGTCCCATTGGGAGGCTTTTAACATTGACTTCCTCCCTGCTCCAAGAAGCAGTGCAAAGCTGGAGCAGTGATGGCTGTTTGAGCCTGCTCCCACTGACGTTCATGGTAAGCCCCACATTGCTTGCTCATGTCAATAGTTTTAAAATAAGGATCAGCCAGTGTTAAATACTGATCGCTGTGTAAACCTGAGAAAAATGTTAACATTCATAGGAAGCTGAGAGTAATGTTTGTTTTTTCTACCCTATTAAGTTGCCCTTTCAACTTTCAGAATTTGTATTCACTGTTTATCTTTCTGGCTCAGCCAAAGCCTTCCTTTCCAGTTGCCTGGGAGAAATACATGTCACACATTATCCTTACCTTCTTTTTCCCCCCCATCTTTACCCATTCCCATTGTAAGTATTATTGAAAAGAAAAAGGGAAAAAAAAAACAAAGCCAGGACTCTGGGGTTGATAGATTTTGCAGAATGATCTGGCTGGGCTTGTCAGCACAGACTGCAGCTATCAAGGCCACTAATTCAGCTGAGGAGCACTACACCCAAATCTCCTGCCCAATGTCAGGCCCATTTGGTTTTAAAAGGGGCAGATTTGATCTGAAATGGGCCAGCAAGTTATAGTCAGAGACAATGATTCTTCCCTCCTACTGCAAATCCATAAACTGCCTTTCTACAGCAGCAATGGTGGTCAGAGCCCATCTCCTCCCAAACATCTCCCAAAGGAAACCCTACTGGAAGGGCCTTTGAGGCTGAAAATGCAAAGGATATGATCAAATGAAAAAACATCAAGGGCCTGATCTAGAAGACAGGAGCTGCTTTTGAACAAGAGAGAGACAAAAAATCATTTGCACCAGATTCATAACAAAAGGATGTTCAGGTGTGACTCACCTCTGGCAATGCCTATCTAAGCAAAGGAAACAAGCTGAATATGAGAACTCAAAAACAAAGCATGGAAAAAGTTAAAGTAGAAACCAAATTAATTTGGTTTGCAGCTCTGCCAGGCTGAGTTCAGCAAAAACTGTATATTCTACAAATAAAAGACAATGTAAAGGACACAATAGAGGGCTAAAATAATTCATCCATGCTTCTGAATTAAATTGCTTCAGTGGTTCTTTGCTTCATTGAAACCAGTTGGACGCACGTCCTTGCTGAAGCAAGCAGAGTCCAGCTCACTCCCACTGCTCTTCCTATGGCTCAAACATGCATAATACATGTGCCTCTGACAGCTTCTCCCAGTCACAGAACTGTGTGTCCTCATTTATTAGGACACAGAGGCTTGAGCTGGGACTGGGAGTCAGAAGCCACAGGGTCCATGGCTAATTACCCTGCTAAAACAGACCCAAGAGTCCAAAGGAAGATTAACTTCTCTGCTTGAAATGAAGATCTGCTTGTAATTATCTTCAGTGTTGTCTCCTACTTCACTTGTTCATCTCCCAGTATATTTTCAATTACATCCAAGAACTACAATAAAACAGCATTTTATTGCTAAGCCAAGCACTCCAAAATTAAGAATTGCCAGAATTAGAACTGCCCATGCAACTTCAATTTGGCCCCACTGTATATATGAATGGTTCTAATTACATCATCACACAATATTTTATCCACAGGACCCTTGATTAATTTGCATTCTGAACACACTGCTGGAGACTTTGGAGCTATTAAAAAAAAGACCAAAAACAAACCAAACAAACATTTTTCATATACCAACTCATACACAGTTCAGAAAAACAGAAAAATAAACTATTTCAAGACAGTATTTAACCTCATGCTTCTATATATTTGGGGAAAGAAGTGTAAGAGTTGTGGCTGCCACGAGATAGTCACCCACTGATCTGAAGGAGGGTTAGAGCAGATAATTGATACTGTCCTGGCACACACCTGCAGACTGTACAGCACCACTTGATGAAGAACCATCCTGTGACAAGCTAGGAACTGAACCCTCCTCTTCACCTTCCAGCATAGGAGAGGGTTCCTCTGGAGCCATCCACACACCAAGTCAAAGGGAACAATTTCCTGATGCTGTCACTGAGACTGATTCAGCTGAGTGGTTCTGCACAGCAGCCTCACACACAGCACCCTACCCAACAGCTCAGCAGAAAACCTGCAAGTTCCTCAAAGCCAACTGCTCAGAAACAGAACCTGCAGTGGCTTTCCAGACTCTCTCAAAGACTCATGGAAGTGGGCCAGTCTATGATACTTATGCCCAAAAGCCCTTTAATTGACCAGAGTAATAATTCTGGTGTGACACACTGCCCTGTGGTTTCTAACAACTCACCCGTGTCATCTCCTGCAGGCTGGAGGGAGCTCCCTCTGTGTGCCCAGCCGTGCTCCAAGCTGGACTCAAGTGCACATCTCCCCTCTTTTGGGGTTAGCTCTGGGCTGTCACAACCCCACACACAGACTGTAAAACCCTCTATCACCTTCTGCTATACTGATAAAGCCTGATGAAATTGGTTACTGATAAAAATAGGTTATTCCTATTAAGTAACATTTTTATGCCCTCATCATTTGATGTTTTTTCCTCATTTTAAGCCAGCACGTGCACTCATTGTAGCAGTAAAAATGCCAGAACCAAATTGCACATATATAATTTTTGTTTTCCATGGGGACGTGGCATAAACACTTGGACAGCTTGTATGATGACAATAAAGACCTTGAATGCAAGTTTCTCATCTAGAGCTAATCCAAATGCCAGCTGGATCAATTACCACTGGCCACAAGAATTCTCTTGCTTAACTGCAAAGGAGTCCACACTGTTCCCTCTTCTGAAATAAGTCTTAGGCAGATATTTATAACCTGAGGCACACTGTCTACGTGCCTGGGAGCTTCTCAGTTTGTTTTACTGGCATTGTTAAATATAGTTTTCTCTGTTCATAAAACATCCAAAATAAATTCTCAGAAATATAAGTAAAGAGTGCAGAACTTTGTCATCTTTCCAGCCCACAAGGCACTCGTTTGCTCTCTATGTAGAGGAACATAAGAGGTTTACAATGAAAACAAACAGTGAAATTATACAGAAATTGCAACAAGGAATGTCAAGAGCAACTAGTGCTAATGAGAGAGGAATGGAAAGTTTTCCTAAGGTAACCTCTAAAGTGTTCTTACAAAATACATAAACTACCTTAAAACTTTATTCTTTATTTATTCTTTAAGTATGCAATTCTTTAAAAGTATTTAAAGAGTTAAAAAAACACATTGAAAAGGTTGCAATGATGCAGATACAAAAGCCACAAAAGTTCCATATTCACTCTACACTCAGATGAACCTGGATTCTTTGTTCTACTTTAGGTGCATTATAAAATAAATTTCATTCCATAATGCTCAAACAAGAGCTACAAAGTTCAGAAGAAAGTATAAAAGAGGCCAAAACAGACTTCCATTTGGATCCAATTCCAATGATATTCTTCTGGGCAGTTTCCTCCCTATTATTTTTAATTAGCTCCTCTGACACCGTAAATCATACACAATAGTATGGGTGGTTTGGGTTTTTTGGGTTTATTTTTTTTTTTCTCTCTAAAAAGTACTCATTAAAAAAGCCACCAAGTATGATGAACACACTCTACTGACAACAGCTAAATATTCTCTGGGCTACGAATAAGCTTCAGTTTTAGGAGAACGCAGAGAGAACAGGGAGGACTGAAAAGAAGAAAAATTTTAAAAAAGAAAAAAATTATAAATAAATAAACTGGGGTTCAGCAGAATGACTTCAGCACTTTTCCTTGCAAAACAGATTTTCCTTTCTTTGGTTATCTAGGAAGGTATGACTCAAAACATACCAACACAAGAAAGAATAGTTTT
>VZUA01033120.1:41367-52397 GCA_013401035.1 Horornis vulcanius | reverse complement strand
ACTACTTCTACAACTATATACTATTTACAACTTTATTTATATGTACTTCTTTATTACAATATGTAATATCAATGTTCCTTGTAAAGGTTACTATTTTAAAGAAATTAGACTGAAGTTATTGCCAATCAACCTTTTAATAAACTTAAGTGGGATGACTTTCAGAATTTTTCTCAACATACGATTCAGTTTTTATTCACTCCTGCTATCTTTGACAATTGCTTAACTACCTTAATTTCAAAGCCTTTTTCAGTGTAATAAAAATGTCCTTTTGGTAGAAGTTTATTGGTCCCATTTCAAATTACGTTCTGAAACATTCCTATACTGATGAGGACTCATTATTTTAGCAATTTTTCTGTTTCAACACAGTATATAAAGCCATGCCTCTCAACCAATCAACCTCAGTATAAAAGTGTAAGTGAGGTCAAACAGATTGCTCACCAAATCTTTGATCAAGTTGTCTGATCACATATAGACACAACTGTCTGAATTGTTGCATATGTTGTATAATGTTATCATACAAAGTCAAGCATTTCCATTATTGACTGCTGCTCATGTACGTATATGTTAACTTGCTGGTCATAAAACTACAACAAAGGACAAGATATACCAATACCGAATTAAGACTAATCTAGTCTTGTCTCTCCCAAAAATTAAGAAAAATCTGTGTTCTTTATGACTGATCAACTCATGATTTTGTGCTTCAGTTATACACACTTTCCAAAATTAAACTGTGAACTTAATGTCAAATACTGTGTTGTAACTTTAAATATAACTGACATATTAGAACAGATAGATGGGTAATTATGATAAACTACACAATAGTGCTACTGCAGATAATATAATTTATCAATCCTGTGGTCCCCATCATTCATGCATTTACAGTTTGGGAATACAGTGACTGCAAAGGATAATAATTCATAATGGCTACATTCTCAGTACTTCATGCTAGCTCACTAGACAAAATAAAAAAGGTTAATTGTATAACTGGAAAAATGTAAAATTTTATTCCAAGAAAATTAACAAGCTACACAGGTAAATTTTGGCAAATGCAACTTTATATTGAAATCCACACATCTGTATCTTAAAGAAGGAAAGACTCACAGACTCTAATGTATTTCTAAAATACTAAGAAATCATATTATATGCTTTCACAAGTTAAAACTTAAATAATTTAAAACAACCAATACACCAAAATGTGCAGAAAATATAAACAAGACTGTGCCTTCAGTAGAATAAATGCTTCACAAATTGTGCAAGATATCATACTAAGGCTGCGGTCTCCCCATGACAGCTGTCTCAAAATATAAACATACATCAACTGCCTGTGTTTCTCAGAACAAACTAGAAAGGGCGGCACACCTAGGAAAAAAAAAATCATATAATCCCAATGATGTGCATATTGATTTTGGGAACCATTGGAGTAAAAAGGAAAAAAGAGGACTAAGTGATCTTTCATGCACTCCCAAACGACTGACCAGAGTTATTGATTCAATTTTCCTTGCTTATTTGCTTCAATGCTAAACAAAATGGAAGATACTAGATAACCCTTTAAGGCAACATGTGTTTATTCTGTATAATTGTAACCGTTCAATTATGACTGGATATTATCATTGACGTTGCCTAACAGACTGATATCTAGCTTTTTAAAAAATATAAATAAGAGTCTATTAAACTTTATACCAAATCAGCAAAAAACATAGAATACAGTTAAATGTTAGTAATTTCACTGTTAAGGAAAATGGTAATTAGAAAGAGTAATATATTTGGAGAAAAAAAAAATTAAAGTCAAAATCCGAACAAAAATACTGCTTTGGAATGCTCCCCAAAACTTACTCACAAGGCAAACAGATTTGTAAGTGTGATAATCCAATAATGCATGGCACATCTTTAATCAGTTACAGTACTTGAGTCCCCAGTTTTCAGTCTTTGCAAAATAATAATTGTATGAAATGTTTTAAAGGTCTTCAGATGTCTAAAATTAGTTTTATCAACACATTAACCTCATATCAACTTAATTTATTAAGATGTCCAATGCTAATCTTTTTGATGTTCTTATTTTATGTAGTGATATACACAGCATTTAGCACTGATACTTAGCACCTGCTACTTTCATAATCTAGATTTCAACCACATAAAGAAATTCAGGGCAGTAGTTCAGTCTTTTGTTCTTAATTACAAACCTTCAGCAGTGGTCAGCAGGAACATGTTTAGGTTTAAAACAGGATTAGAGGTGAGCTATTGCAAAGACTGCAGAATGTTGCCCAAATCCTTACAGCTGCTGACATCCCATTCTTGATTTTCTCCTCAAGACATGGCTACAGGCCACAATTGCTTAGCAGAGAATGGTAGTGTTTCACAAGGCTAGAGATTTACAGATGCTCCCTCATATAACACAGTAAGGTTCCCTTGGTAACCTGGATTTTCTGCAGTAAAGAAGGGTTGTGCTGAAACAGCGCCTCAGCTCCCTGTTGGAGAAAATGCAGACAAAAGGATTGATTCCAGCTTGGGCAAAACTCATCCAGACAGCGGCCGTTAGAAATCCCCCAGGTACTACCGGCCCTCTTGCAAAAACTCTCCAGTAACAGGCTACCAAATAGGGACCCCACAAGGTCAGAAAGAGGAATGTCATGATGTAGAACATTCTGCTGATTCTCTTCTCCATTTTGAATTCATCTAAAACCAGTAGCCTCCTCCTGCCTGTGGTGTTCGCGTTTTGCCTGATTCCCAACAAGGTTGGAGGTGTGGGACCCCTTCCGAATCCAGCCAGCCAATTAGCAGCTGCTTGACCACTCGCTCCAGGACCATGAAAAGTCCAGTTCTGGCTCACTGCTGCAACAAACTGGACTGGCTTCATTTTCCTGCGATCGTGAACAAAAAATATCAGCTTGAGGTAGACAAGCTGTGTGGCTAGGAGGATGAGGGCAAGAAGAAGCATAAATCCCAAGGAATCATTAGCCCTGAAGGAACGATGCTGGAAAGTGCATTGGTCTTCCTCCCTAATGAATGAGTAGGTGCCCACATCTAAAACTGGGGGGAAAGCCATGGCTACAGAGAGAGTCCACACCATACAGATAACAGCCAAACAAGTCCAGAAGGTCAGTCTTTTCGTATAAAAACGGTGGTGGGCAATAGCTAAGTATCTCGTGACGCTTATGCAGAATAACATGAAAGCAGTGTGAAAGCAGGACAAAACCCCCAAAAAGGCAATCACTTTGCAAGTAAGAGTCCCATACGTCCACGTAGAGCCATTTTTTACCGAGGTGAAAACAAAAGGGAAACAAATTGCAGATCTGAGGATATCTGAGCAGCAAAGATCCAACAGGAAGTAGTAAGGAGCTCTATGCAAGGTCTTATCTTTGACTAGCAAAATGGAGATCAGAAGGTTACCCACCACACTGACTCCTATTATGAAACCCAGTGAAGTCAGTTTCAGAAAAGCTGTTAAAGGAGAGAGATTTTGTAAAATGTTGTCAGCTGCATGGCTGTAGTTCGCCATAGATGGATGGATGATATGTATATTGCCTCAGTCAAGTCTCATGATCTATATTTAAGAACAAGGAAAAAATAGATCCATACATCTTACTGAAAATGTAATCCACAAACAGAACTGATCTTGTGTCTAGTCATACAGTACATCCTCTTCTTTCTGATTTGTCATGCCATCAAAATATCTGAAAAAAAATCGAGCTATCAGTTCTTAAGTTAACACAAAATGATGTCAGAAAGTGCTATCAAAGATGTTAATTTATGGAGAACCAAATGAAGTTGTAAATTTGAGTACTATTGTTTGTTTTTAAAAAACNTTTTTTTTTTTTTTTTTTTTTTACTGACTATTTAGTATGATTGACTATTGGCAGATTTGGCTTGTTATAGTTTCAGGACTGACCAATGCCCCTTATATTTGGAAGCACATATAATTTCACAGTTAATGCCTCAGAGATTTTATGAATCAAAAGATTCCCAGTTTGCAAGCCCAAGAATTAATCACTGACATATTTTTTCAAAAATCCCCAAAGACTGCTGATGTTTTGACATTACCTACATTTATTTTATGGCTACAGTATTTGTCAGTGTTTTAAGAGGCAACTGCTGTGTTGATATGGATCACACCCAAAGAAACCCTGCAGAATTTATGTTTTTTAACCCAAGTCACCAAAGCACATTAATCACACAGGGTTAGTTTATGCATTTTGTAAGAGAAACATTCACTATCCCCCTCCTTTCCTGCTATAAACCATAATTTTATCATTTAGGCTTTTAGAGAAACAGGTATCTAGACAGTCGATAGCAGTATGCTTTAGGGTGTCGTCCCCCCGGCCTCCCCCCCCTTCCCCCGTGCTTTAATACAAATCGTTAAAGCCTCGACATAATTCATAATAAGCAACGGTCAGTGTAAATACTGAGCAAAAATAGGCAGCATAGCCAAGCTATAATCCCCATCCTTTCAGGAGGGCTAGTTTTGGTTATGCTTAAATAAACACATAAATTGTTTTTTGGGTTTTTTGGGTTTTTTTCGGTTTTGTTTTTTTGCTAATTAGGGCTCCGCGATTCCCATTAATCCTCCCAGTGAATCGTACCGGAACACATTTCATGCAATAAAATTAAAAAAAAAAAAACAAAAAAAAAAAAACCAAAAAAAAACAACCAAAACCAAAACAACTGCCTGTTGCCTTTTTTTTTTTTTTTCTGGTTTTGTTTTGTTTTTCTTTTTTCTCCCTCCAGAGCTAGGGACAGGAGCCACAGCAGGCATGATCAGGCTCCTTCGTTATTCACACGAAGTGTTTCCTATGCCACCTCGGGTGTACAAAGGATATTCCCACTGAATCCCAGCAAAATCCTTCCATTCTTACCGTCCACAAAAGAGCCTGATTGCTGCTGTGTAAACAGAGGCTGATCAGATCATGGCATCGTTTTAAAACCATGAAATCAGGCTCCCCCTCCCCCCTCCCGCCAGCCCCGCCGCTCCCCCTCCTCCGTGGAGCTGTCCCCGCGGCGGCCGGCCCTGCCTCCGCACACACAGCCCGCACGCTGCACACGCACCGCCGCTGCTGCCACACTCACACCGCCGCTGACACACGCACTCACGGCCGCGGCCGCTCCCCCAGCCCGGCCATGCAGGGCTGGACTGCGCCGCGCTGCAAGGCAGCCCGGGTGCCGCTGCCTGGCATCAGCCGCATCTGCCGGAGCCGTGCGAGAGCCCCCCGCGGCGGGGAGCTGGGGAGAGCGGAAGAGGCATTGTCTGTGAGGGCTTCCATCATGCCACTTCTTGGGAAATAACCCGCACACCCCTGAGCGGGAGAGCCCTCTCAGCACGCACCTGCAGCCGCGGCAGCCCTCGGCGCCCCCAGCCCCTCTGCTCCTACCTGTTGGTGCCGGAGATCCCCACATGCCAGAGCCGCTCCTTCCCGCCGACCGGGGGCTGCTTTACCCTGGCGGCCTTTTCTATTCTCCTCTACCGTCATTCATTCTTCTTTCTCTCAATCCTTTTTTTTTTTTTTTTTAAATTTCTTTTTTTTTTTTTTTTTTTTTTTTTTTTTTTTTTTTTTGCCTCGGTACCTTGGCTGAAGATCCAGTCAGTGGCTCGGGCGGCGCATGCTCGCCGCGCCTCCCCCCTGCGCGCCGAGCCCCGTCCTCCCCTGTCGCAGCGCCACAATCTTTCCCTGTAACGCAGCGGCGGCGGCCGCCTCAATGAGGGCACGGCAGGCTCGGCGGCGGCAGCTGCTGCTGTCTCAGAGAGGGCACGGCAACCTCCGCGGCAGCAGCTGCGTCCTCAGTGGCGTGCAGGCAGCCGCGGCGGCAGCAGCCTCCTCAGTGAGGGGACGGCAGCATCCTCAGTGACGGGAAGGCAGCCTCCTTGGCAGCACGTTCCCATCGCGATGTATAGCCGAGCTGGATTTATTGGCGAGCCTGGGCAAGCCAGTGAGGAAAGGGAGGGGAAGGAATTAGGTCCTGCGCTCCTTGTTTATGCCTCTGGGCTCCCCCTCCCGCCCCATTCGCTTACAGCGGGGGTCTGGAAGCGCCCGCCGCGCTGCGCGTCGCAGCAGGTCAGGAGAGGGACCGGGCGGTTTCTTCAGCTGCCGCTGCTTGATCCTCCCGCTCGTGGCTCGTTTTCTTTCCTCCCGATTCCCACCCGGTGAATTCCGTCTTCCTGACACGCGAGCCAAGGACGGCTCCTTAACAAGTGCCGTTGTTCGCGGAGGGCGCATTCGCCGCGGGGCCGTGAGGACACCGCACCTTTCCCCCTTTGGCAGCCCGTGGAGCGGCTTCCCGACGCGCAGCTCGAAGCCGGGGCAGAACTCTCAGCGCGCTCGCTGCATGGCGGCGGGGATGAATCTGGTGTCAGCCTGTTCCGTCCGCGGCAGGGNCGGCGGGGATCGATCCCGAGCCGTCCCGATGATGTCATGCGGGCCGCTGGGCCGGGGCGGCGGCGCCGGGAGGCGGCGGGCTGTAGCCTGGGCCGCCGCAGGGGCCTCCCGCCGGCCCCCGCACCCGCTGGCACTGACCCTCGCTGGTGCCACCGCGACAAAACCGGGAGGATGCGGGAAGGGTTGGGATCCCTCCGCCCTCCCGCCTCTTCGGTCGGTATGGAAGTTTATCCGGGAGAAGTGGGAACATGAAAGCCATGCCCCAAGACTAATTCGCTTTGGCTGCAAGGCACTTGAGGATCAGCTTGTTTTGGGTCGAGAGATTTGGATCCTGAGGAACTTCTTCGCTGGGAGCTTCCATTCAAGCCAGAATAAATCCTTCTGTGGGACAGATTTATAGGGTTGATTCATAATGTGTGTCACATCCGTGAGACCGTTAGTAGACTACAGGCATTTTTTAAGGCTGTTGTCAGGTTTGGGTTCTTTCTTTCTTTTTCTTTTTTTTTTCCCAACACTCACAAAAAAGCATTGGAATTGGTTGCCAAACCACAAATTTATCTTCAGTAAGAGCCTGACCAAGCCTAGAGGTCTCCAGCCACTGGAAAACATACACTTATTTAAAACCAACATCACACTGTTCCAACCATGTGACTTGTTTACGATAAAATTTATTCTTAGGCAAAAAACTGACACAAAACTCAGGTGCCACACAATTTTTTATTTTTTTGTACAAATGTAATTATGAGGACATGATGGTGCTCATCTTTGGGGTGGCAGGGGTTAACTTCACTTTTAAAAACTGGCATTTTGGGTGGTTGTTAAAGTTACTAGTTCAAGTTGCACCTCTCATGTCGCAATCACCTAAGCTATCAGACCCCTCCAGGTATCCTTTCTTTGTTGTTGAATATATGTACCCACAGTAACACAAACAATGACCTTTGAAGTCATTCTTAAAATGTGAAGGGCAAGGAAGTAGCTTTCATGGTCTGCTGTAGTAAAGAGTTCTCCAAATGCATGGAAAGTGCATGGAAAATAAACATTTGCAATGCAAGGTTAGAAAGATTTATAATATGTGGTACTGAATGATTATAGTATGGTCATGGTCAGGACCTATTCTTACACTCTGATATGTGTAAGAATGATGATTTTTTGCTAGTAGTAAACAATGCAACACGATCATCCTTGCCATAACACAGATCCAGTGCCATAAGTTTAAACTTTTTTCTGTCTGGGCTTTCTAATAGAGGTATTACAAAATAACATTGCTAAATAACATTTTAAAGCTTGCTCTCCTTTTGGACCCATAGCAAACTGCTTAGAAGTAATCTGTGAACTTCAGAATTCATTCAGTGTTCAACGACCAGTTCAGCATAAATCCATTTGTCATCACAGGCATAATATCAGAACAAGTATTCTAATTTTGTTCAACAAAATGTAGGCATCTAGACTGAAGTGCCACAGAAAAAGTTAGTTTTCTATCATAGAAATCACTGAGAAAGAGATGCATTAGGGAGCAGATTATGTCATTCTGTGACACAAATCTCAAGTCCATCATATGGCTTGAACTCCATTCTGTTTGTTGTAGAGGTAGAGTCAGTCAAGAGAAACCTTTGTTGCAAAGTAAGAGAGTGGAGTGACATAATACTGTGTTAAACTGTTGTACAGGTCATGTCCCCCATGTAGGGAAAACAAATCCAAGGGTCATGAGGGTGAGAATCTGGGAGGTGAAGGCAGATATCAGACAAAGATGGCTCCAGGAAGCAAGAACGATTGGAAGGCAGGGAGAAGAGATATGTAAGGACAGGTGATGAGGTCTGTGCTAACTAGTTCTTCAAAACAGCTGGACTAGAGATATAAAAAGTTCAAAAAAAAAAAAGTGAGGCAGCCCATATTGCGAAGTGAGTGGATTAGGGATAGCCAAGAAGAATTTCTTGGGGTTTTGGCACAGGGGAGGATCCTGAATCTTGAATAAATTCCCCCCGACACAATATAAGGGGGCGGGGGGGTAACACTAAGGGAAACACAAAGGAGGCACCAAAACACAGAGGACCTGTGGTCCCAAGTAAACATATCAGAAGAAGTGATTACTCTTAGGGAAGTAAAGATCTTTCCTTGACTTTTTTTCTTTTCCTACTTATGTACTGCTGTGCCCCATGAAGGAAGGGTGGAAGGAGTGTAAGTACAAGAGGATTCATTTGCCTTATTAGAGTTAGCAGCAGACTGATTAGAACTTTCACTAGAAAATGAGAGAGACAAGACAATTTCACTGATTTTCTGATCTAGATCAAAGATGAGAAGTATCTCCAGGTTTGGACAACTCTACTATAACATTCTTGAGAGTTATGGTATAGAGCTCCTTCATTTGCTCCTGTTTGAGTTACTTAATTATCATGGCCAAGAAAATAACTGTGAAATATTCAGCTTTGTTGGTAGTGACTGAGGATTCAGTATTCCAAATCTTTGGGTTTTTTCCCAAATTATATACTGTTCAAGAATGACTGAGGAACACTGGTTAGTGAATTGGATCCACTAAGTCCATTCCCAGATCAAGATCATCTTTTTGGAGAACTCCACTTTGATATTCTCTGTCTTTGATATCATCTGCAGGTCTGGGCAGTTCACTCCCATGAAGTGATGCTTGGGTGCACGTGGCTAAGGAGCCATAAACTTGAGTGCAGAGATGGGGCACAGTTAAATACTATTGCAGAGGAATTTGTGGGTATGTAAGCAGCATTTGGGGTACTTGCCATCTATTTATTTTATGTGCCCTGAAATTCTGTACCACAGTTGTGAACCAGGTGAGGATGCTGGATGATTCCCATTGTTTTGAACCTTTTTCTCAGAATAGGAGAGGTTTTTGAGAAGTCTGACACTGAGAAATCTCACTAATGGAGTCTGAGGCAGAGGTTGTGTTAGAAGAAAGGCAGAGGATGACAGTTGAAAAGATGGGGTGAGATACTGTCCTCAGTAAGGTCAGTAATGTCTCTCAATTTCAGTGGAATGAGGAATTCAGCGTGGTGCCAGAAGATGTCAATAGCTAAAATCTAAAGTACTCAAGTCCCTTTTGTCTTGAACATTTCAGTAATTAATATTTTTACTGACTTGAAATTTGTATATATGCAATGTCAACCCATTCTGCATAATGTAAACTTAAGCACTGTAGGATTTTCCAATATTTCTACAACCCAGGAGGGATAATCTACAAGGTGTGCCCACCCTTGCGCAGAGGCCAGCACAAGATTTATATATTGCTTGAGAATCTGTGATAGGTGCTACTAAAGTGCATCTTTTCAAAGGGCTCAAGGAATTTTTTCAAGGGAACTTTCTTGTCCGTGCAGTAGATTTGTGCAACTTTGGAGTAGTATTTAAGTAGGACTTACATAATACAGAGACCTGTGTAGGACCCCTGCACAATACAGAATGTCACCTGCAATATATTTGGTTCTTATCCTTAGTAAAGTGTTTTCAGAGTAAAGACATTTGTTGGCAGCGTCTGGGTCCTGGGTTGGCTTTCAACACAAACATAAATTTCACCCCACACTGAAAATCTCTAGTGGTCTCTGCCTCAGTGATGCATGTTTTCACCTACAACAAAGTTACATTCATGTGACTATAACAGTTCTTATGGATAATAATTATGTTTTTTAATGTTAACATTTTGCCAGACCCTCTGATGTTCTATAAATATTTCTCAAAAATATTTAATTCAAGTATTTAAAAAAAATCGTAGTTGCCATTGAAAATTATTTTTTGTTCTTAAAAGTAGATCTATGTTGCAGTTTTACCCAGGAATAAATGAAGATTTAAATGCAAGTACACTGAAAAATGCTTTGTCCTGAAGAGGAAAACTGCTCTGCGTGACTCTAATGGGAGTGAGGCACCTATATGCTTTTAAAATCCCTCTAGACACTTAGCTGTATCCTTAGGCTTCTAAATACCTTTTATCAGTTTGTTTACTAGGACTGTATTTGAAAGACCGGACACATCTTTTGCTTGTAGGTTTTGTAGATAAATTGCTACATCAGTGTTGCAGTGTTAAGTTCAATTATTGTGCAATTTAGGTAGTGTGCACGTGGAATTACTTGACTTCACTTGCATATCAGGTAGTTAAAAGTGCAAATGAACTTAACAGTGACCATGAGTAATTAAAAATGTTAAATTGCACCGCTAATTACTTGTGCCTGCAAAAAGATAAGGTACATTTTTAAATTGCTGGACTTTAGAAATGGTGGTTATATATATGATTAGATGGAAAAAGGGAGAGAGTGTTAGTAAGTCAAAGAAAGGTCCATATGCTGTCTCTGTGCACCATATATGTACTCTCCTGTGCTGAAGAATTACTCAAATGGTTGTTTTCACAGGCAAGGATGAGTGGTAACAAGTAACTTAAAAAAGATAAAGCCAATCACATCCACAGTGATGCAGATCAATGACTGAGCTCATAGAAGGAAAAAAAAAAAGGAACTTCATAGTATTTGAAGAAGTAGTTTCAAGAGGATACATTTGTTGAGATAGTTTTTTTTGAATGGTTGAGAATACTTGCGAGCATTTCTCTAATACTTTCATCTTGGATCTCTCCATGCAAATATATAAATAATGTAATATTCAAAATGTAATCTTTATATAATTTGTTTAGTTCAAGTTTTGGGTTGTTTGCTTAGATTT
>VZUA01033117.1:35250-45437 GCA_013401035.1 Horornis vulcanius | reverse complement strand
GCGGGCTGGGCTCGCTCCCTGCTCTCTATCTGCTGGATACACGTCTGGTAGCTCAAGAAGCAGTGACTCAGACAAAATTAAATATTTGTTTAACCTCTTTTTACATGGGGTGGATTCTGATGGAAATTAGATTCTTCAAGGGACACTGAGGCTGTACAACATCTCTTAAGAAACTGGTTTTTTTCTATGCTGTAAGGTACACCTTCTGTTTATAGCAGGGAGGACTTGGTCTCAAAGAATTTAAGTGCCTTGTTGAGAAGTATTACCATTTTCTGGCTCTTTCCTTGTACGTACACAACAAACACCAAGAGGAAAACTTTGAGACAATTATTTTCTTCCGTCCTTCTATTTATTTAGAGAAAATGTGTTGAAATGCCAGTGATTCACAGCCATGTAAGTTCCCAGAGTCTTGGTAGTCAAACAGTACCAAAAGCAGTGAAGGACTAGGTGTACCAGCAGAAAACAACTGAGAGAATACACTTAGCAAGTGCTCTCCCAGAGTTTGGCCTGTCTACCATGATTTCCATTTGACCCAACCTGGGAACTTGGCATTCTTTCATCAGATTTCAAAGTGATTTATATGCACATTTACATTAATCATTTCATTATAGTTAATTAAAAGTGCAAACATTGCAGAGGAAAATAAATAGCATTAATTAATTTGCTAGATTAAGATGTGTGTGCTATTGCCAGCTTATTTGGTGTAAAAGAGAAGGAAATAACTAATTCAAGAACCAGAGGAGAAAAGCAGCAGCACTGTGGTGCTGTGCACTCAGTGGGGTGGATTTAAGCACAATGATACCTTCAACACATGGCAAGCAACACACTGACAGAGCTGCAGAACCACACTTAGCTAAAAATTAATCATTGAAGTACTTTCTGTAGAGACAACAGGGAAAGAGTAGACTCCTTTCCTTATAATTGTTATTGTTAGTAGCAGTGTACTTCAGTGAAGTACAGCATAGTCCTTTTCCCATGCCCTGCACTGGTTAGGTAGTGTGAGTGGGGTGACATATTTGCAGCAGGATTAGGTTCTTCCAAGTAGTGGGTGTGGTGGACACAACAATGCTGTGGAAAGAGTGTCAGACATGGGTTTGCTCACACTGTGAGCCCCATACATTTAACTAATGGAATACGTGTTTTCATTTCTCAGTGGCAAAGAATAGTTAACTGAACAAACCAGTTTTAAAGAAGATGATAGGGCTGAATAACATTCCTGCTGAAGTGCACCCCTCAGAGCAATACAGGGTACAACTTTCTTCTGAAACTGCTGCTATTTCTAATAACTGTGCTTTCAAGAAGCAGGGCACTAAAAGCAAGCTATTCCCAAAAGCAGGGTTGGTTTTTCATCCCCAAAAAGTAACTATGTCATTGTCCTGAATTTGGGTACTTCTTTCTCCATTTCAACACCTCCTTCCTCCCAGCTCATTAGAAGCCATATAGGGTTCACTTAAGCAAATATCATATGAGTCACCTGGGCAGTTTAGAATCTACTTGAAGATAAGCAGAAAAAAAATCTCTCCACATTCTTAAAAACTAGGTGTCTAAAATGAAACAAAAACACACAAAAGTGAATATGAAGGACTTATATTGTTCATAAATATGGAAAAGTAGAAACAAGGAGAGCATTGAAAGCGTGAATCGATGGCTGGGTAGACTGGCAGCAAATCTGGAATTATTTCCTTCTCAGTCATTTGTTCACATTCCCACAGGATGATAGTGGGTGTGATTATACAACAAATAGTTTCTAAGATTTGACATCCACCCACAAGCAAAACATTTGGAAACATAAATATGGTCGTGTTTATGTTCTGACCACCCCAAATATTACAAATCAACCCTTCTGAAGGGCGTTTATCCCCATTAGTGGCTACAGCCTCTGTGCATTGGTGGTGTGTGTGGCAATAAGCTTCCTAAGCAATTTATGTGTTGTGTGGAGAATCAAGACCCCAGAGCACCTAAGGAAATGCATACAGAAGAGTTAAGGATCAGCTAACAAGAGGCTGCTAAGGAGTGAGAGTATCCTGGCTGTGAGTAGCTGCTTCTGCAACCTGTGTGCAGGTCCTCAGCAAGACCCATGGAGCCTTCTCCCCACATGCCCCAGGGCTGGAGAACAAATGTAACATCAGCTGGAACCAGGCAGCAGCTCCATACACAGAGAAGTTATGAGTAACAACGGCATGACCTCCATGTAGCCTCCTCTGCTTTGTCTGTGTTATAGCAGCAATATCAACATGAAATAAAATCAAGTTACTATGTGAATGCTTTAGCACTACATGCAAAGTTAGAGGATTTATTTTCATAAGTGTCCTTTAGGGACTTTACATTGACATAAGAGCACAGAAATAATAAAAACCTGAACTCCTTCTGGGACCAGTTCTGTAACATGCTCCCTTGAAGATGCCAAAACATCTGCCTCCCATAGAGTTTACTGGTAAATATAAGGGCTGTGCTCCTGACAACACTGAACCCATGACGTAGAAAACAACCTATACAGTGTCTGAAATGAGCCTGAGCATGGGGGGGTTGTCAATTAACGTCCCCAGTTGCTCTGTGCACGGCTCTGATGCAGCGGACGCTCCATATGGTGATGCTGACTCATCCCAGTGCCCTGCAGGAGCCCAGGCTCTGCAGGAGCACCTTGGGAAGTGACCCTGCTTGGCAGCTGCACAGGGCAGGAGTGTGCTGGCACACCACAAAGCAGCCATCACCTCCAAAAGTAAGCAGGCCTGAAGGGTATGAGAAATAGTCCTGATGACAGACAATACAATGAACAGAATGTGATAGCTGCTGAAAAACTGGAAATACAAAGATAAAAGTTGCAAAATTTCTCTTCTTCAGTAAAATAAAGGAGCAAACCAATTTTTTTGTCAGCTGTCAGTCCTGCAAACTGTAGAAGACTTGTTCTCCATGTTAAACTTGATTTTCACTCTATATGGAGTATTTACATGTAGAAAACAGTGTGAGATCCACTAGGATGCATGGAGTAACACTCAAGAAAACATCAGAAGTCATCCCCTTCCTTGGAGCTAGCAACACCTCACAGGTCTCAGGTTTTTCATCACTTTTTTTAACTGAAAATCAACTCCAGGTCTCCTGTTCTCCATTCATTCAAAGAGAAATTTCTGAAGGCATGTTCTCAATCTGACTTCATTAAATATTTCAGGATATAATCTGCGTGAGGACCCACGCAAGAAAGCCTTCGTGTGTCGAAACCAAAAGCAGCTGGAAATCCTCACTCTGGAAATGTGGTGGGCAAATACCTGCAGAAGAATCACCAGAAAGGCCTCTCCAGGAAGAAGGGATAATGGGTGCAAAGGTGCAGCCTGGTGTCAGTGGAGTGATTGTTTTGTGGGAGAATGACAAACAGCCCGGTGGAGCAGTGTTGCACAGGGCAGCCTGTGAGAAGCTACAGCAGGGAATTTCCTTGTGGGTGCCTCAGGCAATATGTTTTATATGATTTAACCCTTCACACCACTACCAGGCCCTGACAGCCAGATTTGAGATACCGAAAGAAACAAGGTGTCTGTCTTTGCTTCCCCTCAGTGATCCCTGACCACCTGCAGGTTGTTCCAGCACAGCCTGCACGGAGCAGACAGCAGTGTCTTAGGACTCTCCGTGTGCTACGTGGTTGTGCATTTGTGAGGCTCACAGAGTGGAAAAGCACTTCTTTTCTACTGAATTGGGAAACTTAGGGTTAAGGAAGAGAAGGAGAGTGTTGGAAAGTTTTCAGGAGGAAGCATGCCTCAGGTAGAGCTCCATTCCCCTTTTGTTGGCAAAGCCTCTCTCCTGGAGACAGAGAATATCCAGGTGTTGCTGTAGGAGAGCCTCCCAGGAAAGGAAAGGCAACATTTTTTCCATTCTGAAGCTGTAGGTGAATGGCAAAGAACAAAAGGCTCCCTTTGTTCTGCAGGGAAAGGCAGGGTGGCATATGCAAGTTCTCTTTCCTGCTGGGAGAGTGCTGCTGAAAACTTAATTTTGTTCTGAATGTGGGAACTTTTGAGGTGTAATGTGCAGATCTTTGCCAAGGCTTTGGGACAAGTGCTGCGAGCTGAAGGATGCAAACAGGCTGGAAACTCTCATGACCTTCCAGAGAATGGAAGTCTGGGATTACTTGGCATTGACCCATGTATCAGGGACTTCCAAAAGTGAATTAAATGTGTGATTTTAACAATGAACTAACAGTGCACCTCACTAGCAGAAGGGAAAGTTACACTGCTCATGTAATAAATGTCTCTTGCATTTTGCTGATGGCTGCAGAATGACGTTTTCTATACCATTAGTGACTCTATAGTGAGTGCTCAGCTGTGAGAATTATTCTTCATATTTTCACTGGGACAATGAGACCACTTGCTACCAAGCATTCAGATTTCTTCTCAGTCATTCCATGCATTCCCAAAGACAGATGGAGATGGAAGAAGAAAATTCTGGTGGGCAACCACATCCCAAAGGGCAAAAGGCAGAGAGTAAAAGGATGATTATGGGAGAGATAAGAAAGGCCCTTCTAATATAGAAATTTATACTTGGCTGTATAGGAAAATTTTCCAGTGCAGACATACCTTACTGGTAAAAGCATCCTTCATCCTATACAGCCATGCTTCAGAAGACACCTGTATAACATACATGCCCTCCAAACTAAATAAAAGCAGCTGCACATGCAATTTACTGCACAGCTGCCTTGATCTGAACGGGGTACATTTTGTTCATACTCACAACCAACAATTACTCTGCAGAACTGAACCAGCTGTAATAAAGAAATAAAAGCTTGAAGGAATGGATAGATATGAAAATGTTGAAGAGAGGATAGAAGTGGTGACAAGAGGTCAGTTATCAGATGGCAGCTTGCCAAGCAAGCCTCAGCTCTGCAGGCAGGGTGTGACTGGCAGAGGTCAGGTAAGAAATGGATCCAACCTGTGGACTCACTGAACACTGTGCTGTTGGGCTTGGTTTGTTGAGGGTGCAACATGGCTACCTCTAGGAAATTTCATGTCATGAAATGCACAGAGAAAGGAGGCTTTGCATGCCTACTCTAAATAAACAGCCCTTGGGCTACCATGGAATAACGTATTTGAAAGGGAAGATATCACAGCTCAAAACTGATCATCACGTAGAAAAGTTGAATTCTAAATCCTCCTGATGTTTGCAAAATCAAGGCTATTTTTCTTCCAGCATGAACATTTCAGTGTCTTTTAACAGTCACTCAAGCTGTAAAACTTAGAGAATGGTGTTAAACTGTCTGTCCCAGAGTCTCTCCAACTATTTTAAAGTGTCTCATGTAGTCACTGCAACAACAGCTTCATACACATACACTCAGCAACTTTCTAAGACAGTAACCACGTTTCTCAGATGGGACACTATCAGGGAACAACCCAAATCTTCACTGAGACAAGATGGAAAACAGCTTTAGTGTGGGGGCAGGATGGGGGGAATATCACAATTAGGGTTTGACAGCTAACAGTTAAAAGGGGTTGTTTGGCCACCTTGGTGGGTCCACTCCCAAGTGGGTGTGTCAAGGAGGGGGTCATCCAGGGTGACCAAGAATCAAACCATATTTTTCAGCCCCTGGGGCCAGTAGCCACCCTCAAGGGTGGATAAAGGCAGGACAGGCTGCCTGGCTCCTCACAGTGCGGCAGGCTGATCCACAATCCATCTCCCACTGCTGCCTGATACTACAAGTGACTCATTGGCAAGGTTGCCATCAAGTGTCACTTGAATTAGTCTGCCACAGTAGCAGGATTCCAAAGGAATGAGTACTGTTATGGAGGAGATTGTGTATGTTTTGAAACTGAAGAACTACCTGATGTATAACTGTCAAAGAAGAGGTCAATATGTGTTGTGTTATTCACCTGTCAGTGTTGTTGACAAGGATAGACAACAAAAGTACAAAACAGTTAAAATTCTGCAGTTTGTTCCATCAGTTTTCATTCCTACCCTTACAGTGAGAAATCATATTTTAGTGTTACTGTATGCAGACAATAATATTCATTTTTTTAAGCTGATAATCCACAGCTGTAACTGATGTAAGACACTGTCCAGTGGCAGGAACATTGGCAAGAGACTCAGAAGCCCTAGGTTTACATGCTTGCTATCAGTCTGCCAGGGAAAACACACAATGTGCAGTATCCACATGATAACCATATTTTTGGGATGTAGAGCTTCAGGAAACAGTAGCTGAGACACTGATTCTACTTTTTCCTTCAGGTGGCACTATCTTATCCTGAGTCAAAATGCAAACTGTCTCAGAGAGGCAGGGGCAGGCAGGGATAAGCAGGATAAAAACACTTCTGTTGGAGTGTGCTATACCTTCCCATTTCTAGAGGAGTTCTTGTGGGAATGGCAGAGAAACCCTAAAAATGCAAAGTTTGCTGTGAATCATTGCATCCTTCCACCCATCCTTGCTGTGGATACAGAGTAAATGAAAATAAAACCACAAAAATATTTAATCATCTCATTACCTGAGGAATCACTCCAAATGCTTTTCTCCATTGCTGCACGCTGACTGTGTTCCAGGAGACTCCATCAATCTGGATATCTCCTTCTGTATTCAGCAGTCTTAAAAATGCAAAAAGTAAAGTGCTTTTTCCTGAACCTGTTCTTCCTAAAAGGCCCACCTGCAATGCAAATCATACAAGTAAACATTTAATACTCTTCACATATTAATCACAGATTAAGGCAAAAACCTCAAATGTCTCAGCAGCAAAGAGCAGTCCAGATGGATCTCAATGGGGTAGCAAATGTCATTCATGTGGGAATGAAAAAAGCCTATAGCAAGGGCTGAATCAAACAATGGGCAGACTCTTCTTTGTTTTGTTAGAATTAACTAGATGAAAAATCTGATAGCCTACCCTTAGCTGAAGGACAGAAATTTGCTTGTCTATTATCTTGAACCTGTGCAAGTCTTCAGCCTGCCCAGTTGGTGCTGGTTTTCCTTATCTCTAAGGTGAAGAAACAAATAATATAGGTTTGGTGGTTTTTTTAAAGTCGTGTTTCCCTTGTAGGGAAACAAACTATTGCAAGAACAAGCAAGTATCTGCAGTAACTGCAAACAAACTCCAAGATGCTGCTTTTTCCAACACCTGGGTTTACACAGCTAACAATGTCCTGCCTGAGCGTGGGCTGCTTTTGTAATGTGACCATACTGAAGAGCTGGCTGAAGGCTTGTTGTGGATGGGGCTATGTCTGGCTGGTGTTGGTCAGGGCCCAATCCTAGGGACAGTTCTCTGCCACATATTCATCAATGATCTGGATTGCAGGAGCCAAATGCACCATTAGCAAGGTTGCTGATGATATCAAACTGAGAAATGCTCCTGGCTCACTTGAGGACAGGAGGCCTTGCAGAGAAATCTAGACAATTTGCAACATTGGGCAGTGTTTAATTGCAATTTGCCAAGTCCAATTGTCAGATTCTGCACCTGGGATGGAGCAATGCCAGGCACAAGCATAAACTGGGAGAGGAGTGGCTGGAGAGCAGCCCTGCAGAGAGGGATCTGAGGGGTTGGCTGACAGCAGGATCAACGTGAGCCAGCTGTGTGTGCTCGGGCAGCCAGGAGGGCCAAGCCCATCCTGGGGTGATCAAACACAGCATCACCACTGGCTGAGCAAAGGGGGTGATCATCCCACTCTGTTTGGCTTTGGAGCAGCCTCACCAGGAGAGCTGAGTGCAGTTCTGGGCTCCACAGTTCAAGAAGGATGTGAAGGTGAGTGAAGGCATCCAGAGGAGGGCAACAAGGCTGGTGAAAGGGCTCCTGTCCTATGAGGAGTGGACAGGAACTTGGGCTTGTCTAGTTTGGGGAGGAGGCTGAGGGGCAACTGATCTCTTATGCCTGGGAACCAGTGAGAGGACATGTGGAACGGTTCAAAGGTGCACCAGGGCAGGTTCAGCATGGAAGGAAGCATTTCTTTACTAAGATGGTGGTCAAACACTGGAAGAGGCTTCCTAGAGAGGTGATTGATGCCCCAGACCTCTAAGTCTTTAAGAAGCCCTTTAACTTCTGGACAGCCATTAAGTGGTAAGGCAGTGGGACTAGATGATTATTCCATTCCATCCCTCAGCAGAGGAGAACACCTCTGTTTCCTTCTTGGTGTACTACCTATGCAGTTGAGACAAATTCTCTGCAGTTTAAGGAACATCTGAGTCCTGGGTTCATCACCAAACTTAAATCACAGGCCTTGAGAAAAGGATTTTTGTTTTAACTGCTCTATCCCTTCTCTGTAGAGTACAAAAGTGTCTTTCATTTTCCCTACTCCACTGCTATAAGGGATTTAATAGGAAGTAAATCCACCACCCTGCAGCCGCACCTGCATCTCCACATTCCAGGAATCACAGGTGTCTCTCTTTCAAAGGCAGTGTGGTTTCAGGATGTTCCTACAGGAAGTCAGAACACTGGGTTCAAAATTTTGGTGCCCTCAAACTTAGTAGGTGAAATATTCAGTTCATATAAACCAAGACAAATCTACCAAACCTGGCAGAGTCTGGTGCTATCCAAATTAGGAGTGAATATGTGCCTCATGTCAAGGCCAGGAAAGCTGTCACCAAACCTTTTTTCTCATTTATGTGGGACAGTTAAAACCTCCTCTTCCTCCATATGGCTTCAGGTCAGGAAATCACAAGCCTCTCTTCCCATTCCAGCATGGATGGGCCTTTACCATGAACTTGAAGCAAAGTGTTCAACTTCTACCTAAATGTTGTTTTGCCTTCCAGCCTTCGAGTTCTTGGAGTCAGAAATTTCATGTAAACAAAGAAATGTTTACAGAATTATTGATCTTATTTACATTCCTTTCTGTGAAAGGACAATTAATTGATGGACTCTTTCTCAGACCAGTGGAATGAAGAGGTTGAACCTCAGTCTTCCAATGTGGTCTCTTTTCTAGAAATCTATATAAGCTGTAAAAAAAAAATTAAACTTCCTCTTTTCCCGCTTCAACTTCATGGTAATCACTGCATCTCCCTCGTGACGGCACTGCGTCACACCTAAATGCTGTCCTGAAAATAAAGCCCTTTCTTAAACACAACCCCAAACACTCATGAAGATTAATCAGAGGTTTGTCAATCCTCCAAAGAACAGAGCCATTTACAGTCTGCACTGCAACAATTCAGGGTGGTGCAGAACCCTCATGGAATGGTGAGACGGCACCTCCACCCTCCGGCCGCCGGAGCCAGCGGTGCGTTACCCTTGGCACGGCAGCCAGCATTCTTTTGTGCCCTGCCCCATTGGGTCAGGCTGTCCCCAGCACCTGCCTTCACCAGCAAGCTTCCCTTCCACAGCAGCAGAATTTCAGGCACAGGAATACAGCTTGGAAAACTGTTGCACATGTATTTTATCCTGAGTCATTTCTGTTCTTCGGTTAGTTTAGACGATATTTTGTTTTGCAGCAATTTCATTTAGAAAACCTTACCTGACTCAAAATCCTCTTAATCATTGAACAAGTTTATGGCAAGTCAGAAAAAAACCACAACAAAACAGTGTCTTACCCTCTGCCCTGAACTTATAGAAAAGGAAATGTTTTCTAGTACAGAAGCTCCTCCTTCACTGTATTTGGCTGTAAGGTCTTTCACAGTCATTTGGCCTCCAGATGGCCAGTTCTTCTCTTCCTTCACATGCCTGTTTGCAATTACAAGGGCATCTGAAAACTGATTATTCTTCTGTGGCTTAATGCTTTTTGTCTCTTCTGTTGGCATGTCAATGAATTTAAATATTCGTCCGACAGACCGCATCTACAAATCAAAACAAACAGTATTCTAATTGTAATTCATATTTAATTATCAAAACAAATGAAATAAAATTGTTCCTAATTCATAGCCAGAACAGTGAGTCTTTTTTCTGTGTAAGCTACTGTCATGAGCAACCCAAAACATTATTGTATTCCATACCTATCTGTACCCAAAACCTCTTAATGTCTCTTTAAGACCTAGTGTGGCTGGAACTGGAATTACGAGACAGTTGGGAGGTGCCAGTCCCTTGAAAAGGTCAGGCACCCAAGCCAAGTCCCTCTTGCTCCTGGGAGCATTTCTGAAGGCAGAGGCTCCACTTCTGGTGGGTTTCTGGGCTTCCAGCTGTAGCAACTCAGAAAAACTGCATTCACAATTAGAAACTGTTTTCTGAGTAAACTCTGAAAACACTATTGGCAGCGAAACTTGAGCAGGTGCTGGGGTGCTGGGTCACCCTGTGTTGGCACCAGCAGAGTGG
>VZUA01033117.1:24715-35044 GCA_013401035.1 Horornis vulcanius | reverse complement strand
TTTTCCACCTGTTACTGTTTCACTTGTTAGTAAACTGTTATTTTTTCACTTAAATCCACTTATTCGTTCCTCATTGGTGAGAAGCGGAGGTAACTAAGTGGAGGTAACTCATTTTAAAGCATCCACCTTTTTAAATTGTCTTAAATCAAGGCACCTATACTATGATATAATCTTCAAAGGTAGGCTACTTCTCATCTAGAGCTCTAAATTCCATTGCACATGTACTATGACATTGGTCCAACATGTGATTCCTCTTGCTTCCTTTTTACGTGGACATGGTAGCTCTCTCTGCCTTAAAAATTGTGTTTTGAAAAGTGATGACTTGTATCTAGGAAAACAAAGTATAATCACAAAAACAACATGGGTCACTTAAACTCTTTCCTTCAGAATGGTATGGGGTTGCCCAAAACCTGAAGCTCTTTGAATAATGACTGATCTCCAAAAATCATTATACTGCATGGTATTTGAAAAATGCAAAGCAGTAGCTTCAAGTAAAAAAGGAACAATCACTAAACAGTAACATGTGAGTATTTATGAGAAATTACTAGGAAGTTCCATTATAATGAATTCTGTATCAGTAATTACATATATTAGGTGAAATAAAAAGATCTTGTAGTTCATGAACTTCAGACAGAAGCTGCTAGTAGCAGTCTTGGTAAGTTTTCAAGAGAACATGGGACTAGAAAGGATCTTCTTGATCTTATTTTTATTAAATGGTTCAAGTGTCAATAAATAATTAATCTCCATCACTACAATTTCACTGCTCAGGTGGCCAGAAAACATATTTTTTACTTTATGAACAACTTTGCTGTTATAACTTTATTAATTTTAAATTCTAAAGAGCTCCTTTTACTAGCTGCTTTCCCCATTCATTTATGGAGGGGCACTTTAGATACAAACACTCTTTGTTCTCCAGGACTAAAGAAAATCTAGGTTTAAGCCTCTTTCTTATTATATGTTCTCCTTCTCCAAACTCCCCAGTTCAAATCAAGATTTCCTGTCTGATCAGAATGTATAAAGCATTTTGGATGTCTAACCAGGACATTATACAATGCATTGTTATTACTTCCCTATCTATATTAGGAATATCTGCATTAACATACCCTGGGATCATACACTCTTTTCTTCACAGTCACATCTTATAGTCAGCCTTTGACTGAGGGGTGGTCAGCCAAGCTTTCCTCCATTTTAACTATTTCTAACCAAGATCCTCACTTACAACTGAGGTTAAATCCAAGCCTTTGCACTTTTTTTTAACTTAAATCTATTTAATATTTGCCATTTGAAGTCACCTAATACATTTAAACTCCCAGGATCCTTTATGCCAACACTGCCTTTCAGCTTTGTTCCATTGCCAGATTTCTTCAACACACATTTTTATTTTGTTGAGAGCATTTTAAAAAGATTAAAATGAGCTCAGTCAGCAATCTAATCTTTGCTGAGTAGCCTCCCTACAGGTTAATACCTACAGCTTAATGCCATTTCCTTTCTGACCAACCTCATTAACTAGTTTACAGTTCTTGTAATAATCCTGATATCCTTCATTTATATAATTCCTGAAACAGCACCACAGTCAATGCTTTTCTGAAGGCAAATGAGATCTATTACATTACTTTTGTCTGGAAAATAAATCATCAGACACAGGTATGAGGGTACTGTGATGTAACCATAATGTCTGCAAACCTAAGTGACTCCAGCCTGTAAGCATCACATTTTTAATTAATTCTTAAAAATAGTTTCTAAAGACTGCTGCTATTACACTAGCAAACTGATGGTGGTATCAATGACTTCTCATTTCTCCTTCTCAACAAAAAATTGACAGTTGTTATTTTATCACATGCCACCACCACTGCCAGATTCTTTTATTTCTTTGAAGTGGTCATTATTAAGATTTCTACCTTCTTGGCCTGTTGTTCTTCCTGAACACTTGGATGCGAGGTCTGCTCTGCCTGGTATGGGAAGCATTGTTCCATCTGGCTTCACATATTTAAATGAAATGCCCAGCTGCAGAACCCAATCACCCCTAGATAGCAATTTTAGATGGACTGACTCACAGGTGGTCACAGGTGTGTGTCCCTCCACAAATTGAACAATTTAGGAAGACCAGGATTCTAGCTGATTTACATATAATTCCCACCTCAGATATCATGAATCCCATTTCTACCTTTTGCTCCACTTTTAAGTCCACATATTAAACACTGCCTTTTTAGTGAAAATTAAGATCAAGTATTTCTCCAGCTTTTGAGCCACTTGCAAGTCTAACTCTGATTTTGTCAAGTTTCTCTTCTCTATGCTTTTTGACTTCCAACACATAGTTTGTTTAGGTTAATATTAAAATCCATTCTGTAGAAGCTGTAACTCCTAACATACTGTCAGAGAATGTTGTTCATGCTGGCAGTACTGACGTCTTCAAAATGTCCTATTTTACTCCTCTTCAGGAAACAACTTTCAGCTCCTTGAAGAAGAAATTACTTTCCTTTACATTCAGATACCTAAGTGCCCCAGTACAACTAATTAATTAATTAGATTCCTTGTTTTGCGAAAACTTGTTATTGTAAACAACATTTATTCTCTAATATGTATTCTCAGAAATATATTTCTGTTTAGTGGTATCGTGGAACACCCTTTGTACATCTTTGTTCAACTGCTTTTATCATCTTCCTGAAAAGTGCTTCTAATTGATGTATTAGTACAATTCCTTTTTGCTCTTCAATCCCAATTGAAATACTGTTAGGTAGATTTTCTACGCGGAAGCAAGTGCAAGGGAATACTGGCATCATAGCTTATATCTCAGCATCTTGAAACACAGCTGTGACAGAAGTTCTAAAAAGCATGCTAACACACAAGCCTATCAATTCTAATTTCCATCTAAACCACTGTGCAAGATGGAAAAGCATGGTCATCATCATTTTCATGTATATATGACACCTCTTCCTTATGATATAAACAGGAAGACCTCGGATCAGGCTGGCAATTTTCTCCCTCTCTGACTGTCAATAGTAAATCACACAATGACCACCCTGAAGTTATTTTAATTGGTGTTTGATGGTACCTTTGTTTTCAGAAATCTTGGCTTTATAGAAACATAGCCATTTTAGAAAAGAAGGTCTTTCTTGGCTTCATCAAGAGCTGTGAATGTTTGTACAGGCAGAGATTCCCCATAACTGCCCAAGGGTCATGCCACTGCACACTCTCTAATGTCTGCTGTGAAGCCAGCTGGGCAAAGAGCCTTTCTATCCAAAAGAAAACTTCATCCCAATGTCCTAGCTCCCCTGACAGACTTATCAGTTATATATGCAGGTATTTTAGACAGTTTAATAATTTTAAAATCAATTCTGAATTCCTTGCTCTATAGCTTGAACTATGATTTAAATCTGGGCAGAATGTAGCATGTCAGGCATTTTACAAAAATATCCATTCTTCCTTTCATAGGTAGAAATGTTCTGTCATTCATAATGACAGGTAGAGGATAGGTGACAGCAAGTTCCTTAGCCATTATTCCCATCAGTACTGTGCCAGCTATATTCATGTTCTTCAACTAGTACTTTTGAATAAGGGAGTATATTTACTATTTTCATCCCTATGTCTATACCATAGTACACTATTTTTAGCCTTGCCTAATTGTATTTTACAGATTTTTTAAATAGCACTGCAAATTCTTTAACTTATTTCCTCATTATAATCACTTAAACTCTCCTTAACTTTGAAGGAGAATTCATAACATAATTATATAATTCATATTTCCAGAAGGTGGAAGAAGTAATTATTTTACAAGTAAGCTAATAGAGTTAATTTAATCAGGCTCTGTGCTATCTTCTACTAAAAAGAGAGCAGTCACTCTCTTCAGACCAGACACTCAGGGTATTCAATGGCTGTGCTGCCAGACCTCCTCACAAACACACTGCTTGCAAAGTGCACTGTGCAACTGGGAGATCCTGGGAGAATGGTCCAATGGTTCATGTTGTAAAAAACCTGTGCCTTAAGTCACTGCCAAAACTGGCTCTGTAGGCAGAACACATGGTTTTACTGAGGTTCCACATCATCTGCTGTTACATATTGGCATATTGGGTGCACTTATAGGATGTATACTTCTCTTCTGAACTGAGGTCCGTTCATTTAAAAATTTTACTCTTNAAAAAAAAAAAAAAAAAAAGTCAATTGAATAGGTAAGAGGTATGGGAATATAAAAGCATAAAACATCATCTGTAAAAACACCATTATTTTTCACAGCTGTACTTTTAGTTTTGGTCCTTTTCTCTACCCTGTAATTCTTTAATTCTTCAGCATCCCTGATGTACAGGGTGGGGCACTGTGACATTTAGTAAGTTGGGTTTTAATAACTTTGTGGGATTCTTTTTATATCTCCTTATATAAGTAATGTTTGCAACAGTAAAAGCATGGCATTTTCTCTTTCCCTGATAAAAGAAACTGTCCTTCACAATTAAAGCACTGCTACTGCAGGACATACATCAGTGAAAGAAGAGGTTAGAAAGCATTAAAATGGTCCACTGGGAGAAGCGAATTCCTATCTGTGAAAGCAGCATTTAACAATAAAATTATTTTCTATTTTCTTATGAAGGAAAAAATAATTCAAAACACCACAAGACTGCCTAGAAGGGTAAGAAAAAGACTGAAAACCAACTAAAGGGATATTAGCAGATATGCTCAAAGTGAAACAATGAATCTAGCCTAATTTGTAGCTTTAAATGAAACAACAGATAGCTCTCAGAGTGACCACGTATGTTTGGAGGGGGTGAAAGGGGGTTTGGAGGGGTTGTTTGGTTTTTTGTTTGTTTTTAAATAAAGGCAAAACAGACAAAGTATCAGGGCTGTAGAGAATGAAATGCCAAAACCATTAAACCATTATGGGGTATTAAAGAATTTTTAATTCAATTTTTAATTTAAAGCCAAACCTGTCCAAAAAAATTGCTTCAAAGATAATATCTGTGTATGTAGAAATAAAAACCAACCTAGGAACTCAGATTTCTTCAATCTGTGTGCCAGTGTCATGGAAAGCTCAAGAAGGAGATTGTGTGGAATAAAGTCAAATTTGCCACCTACCCATCTGTTTGGCCAGCTACTCCTTTGGACATAGCTTTCATCCACTTGCAGCAAACTCCAGCTTATATGACAACCAAAGACTGCTACCTACAAATGTGCTATTCACTCAGGCATGCTTGTCCAGGCTTGTAAACACAGATATCACAGGTGCTCAAGGAAGGGCAAGAGTGATGTCAACTAGAGCAGTGTGTGTGTATCTGTAACTGGAGACATGTGGAGATGTGTCAATTCTAGTCAATCTGGTCCTGTGGGGAGCTTCAAACTACTTCCAGAGAGAAAAATAGAATATAACTAAACAGACTACTCAGTCAGCCAGCCCTTTGCAAAACATCTTTAGCCAAATAATTGTAAAATACTTTGAAGAGGGAAGTGCTAAATGCAGAGACTACAGAGTAGGAAATAATACATCTGTATCACCCAATGAAGCATTTTTATTATCTTGACACCATTAAGCTATTTTTATCTGCTTGTGCACAGGAACAGCTTTCAAATGTCAAGAAAATCATCCTGCCAGTATTATCTATTAGTTTCTCATCTGGGATACCTAAAAATTCATGTAATGAGGGCTGGCAGTTATCCACTGCTAATAGATGTCCAGAGGATCCACCTATAACCTGATGGATCCTTAGAAGGCTAACAGTAATATAATATGACACATAACATAACCAGTGCTCCAGCAAAGCAAAGTACAAAGCAAAGTACTCAGAAATGTCTAGAGCTACTTGAGGCTCCCTTTCCAAGGAAAAGGGAGTTACTTTCTTACTGCTACTAATAGATGACATTTTAACATGACTGTATTTTTAAAAAATGGAAGTTCTTCTTCATTAAAACACTATTGTGTCCAGCCCCCTCTAAATCCTACAGTAAGGCTTCCTGTTGCTCTTGTGAAACACCTTCAGTTTGTATTAAGCCATGTAATATGGACACATGATTTGTATACAGATTTTTATGCTTAAAGCAATCACATTCTGCCTTACAGGGAACAGAGTTTACAAATGAGAGCCAAGTGAATGAACATGGTTATTGCTGCTGTGGTTTTGGTGGGGTTGACCTACTAGAGAGCAGCTTTGTAGAGAAGGACCTGGGATGGTGGATGGCAAATTGACTATGAGATGACAGTGTGCCCTTGAGGCCAGGAGGGCCAGTGGTAACCTGGGGTGGATCGGGGAGAGTGTGGCCAGCACGTCAAGGGACGTGATCCTGTCCCTCTACTTGGCCCTAGTGAGGCAGCATCTGGAGCGCTGTGTTGAGTTCTGGACTCCTCAGTACAAGAAAGACAAAGAACTGTTGGAGAGGTTCCAGTGGAGGGCCACAAAGATCATTTGGGGTCTGGAGCATTTCTTTTGTGAGGAGAGACTGCAGCAGCTGGGCCTGTTTAATCTAGAGAACATTGACAGGGGATCACATTAATGCATATAAATATCTCAGAGGAGGCCGTCAGTTGGATGGTGCCAGGCTTGTCTCAGTGGTGCCCAGTGACAGAACAAGGAGCAATGGCTATAAACTAAAACACAAAAATTTCACCTCAACGTAAGGAAGAACTTTTCCACATTGAGGATGATAGAACATTGGAACAGACTACCAAGGGAGGTCGTAGAGTCTCTCAAAAGCCACCTATGGGGAGTTCCTGTGNGCCAGGAGGGCCAGTGGTAACCTGGGGTGGATCGGGGAGAGTGTGGCCAGCACGTCAAGGGACGTGATCCTGTCCCTCTACTTGGCCCTAGTGAGGCAGCATCTGGAGCGCTGTGTTGAGTTCTGGACTCCTCAGTACAAGAAAGACAAAGAACTGTTGGAGAGGTTCCAGTGGAGGGCCACAAAGATCATTTGGGGTCTGGAGCATTTCTTTTGTGAGGAGAGACTGCAGCAGCTGGGCCTGTTTAATCTAGAGAACATTGACNCCACCTATGGGGAGTTCCTGTGTCACCTGCTCTTGGTGACCCTGCCTTGACAGGGGATTTGGATAAGAGGATCTTCAGAGGTCCCTCCCAACCCTAAAAATTCTGTGATTTACCATCACATTTTACTTCATTTTTAGTCATGTAACCACAGTTCAACAGGTCTTGCAGTTACAGCAATGAAGCTGTAATTTCACAAAGTTCTTGCCCTTCAAGACAGGCTGTTCATAACAAAGCAAAGAAGGAGCTAGCATAAAATGTTTGGTGGATAGGAAACACTGCTGAGTGGCCATCAGCTTCCTCGACCATCAGCAGTCACATGTGCAAACAAGAGACTGGACACTGTAAGTTGTTCATTCCTTGTTCTGAGGCTCTGAATGATTTCCCTCAGGATGAATATAGTTGAATAATTTATTTTAAAAAGAATTAATGTTAGACTTGCAAATATTGCTTCACGGTCGCCATCTGCCCAAATTATATATTTTGAGTATGACAATTAATTTCAGTCAGGATTTAAGGGACTCTGAAATGTGTTGTAAACTTTTTTGTTTTCTAATACATAAAACCAGAAAAAGCCTGCCAGGGAAGTCAAGGACAGATTTTTAGATCACTATTGATAATAGGTGAAAGGGACTCAAAAACATCCATTGTGATCTGCTATGCACAGCTATTAAGTAGACCAAGGAAGGTATATTATATATGTATAAATACAGGAAATATAATCATAACAAAACAACCCTAAGCCTATTCAAAGTCTTCCTATCACTGCTACATCTGCAATCTGAATCCTCAAATGCAAGTATTTGCTGTTACCTATTCCAGGGCAGAAAAACTGATCATGGAAAAACTCAGTTTTTGCTATCCCAAAGCCAGTAGTTTACTATCAAAGGTATGAAGGAAACTTTTCTGACACATCTGCATAATATTCAACTCTGAAGATAATTCACTGCGCAACCATAATCAACAAAATAAGGCAATTCCTCAAAAGAAAGCACAGCATCATGCATTTTTTGCTTACCAAACTATCAACATCTATGCTTGAGTTTACTGCCCACTGCAAGGTTCCCATGATGTTCATAGCTAAAGTAAGAATAATTCCAGCTGTACCTGGTCCATCACCTGTGGAGAGAAAAACACATTCAATTTCTATGCAAATAAAAAACCATTAGAAAACAGAAAATTAGCATGTGTATCTTAAAATGCATATTCATTCGCTCTCCTCTTATATTTTGTGGAGAAAACATGGATTTGTTTATCATAAAAAGGACTAAGAATTAAATCATAGTTAAACACCTGGCTTTGGCACTGAATTCACTAGACATCCTAATCTTGCTTGGCAGAAGAAAATTAAATCTTAACCTGTACTTAACCTGTAAACAGAATCAGGTCTCTGCAATCTTGATTTGACTTTCCTTTTTCCAACACACATAAATCTGTGAAATTTCTCTTATCTAACTAAAACATCACACACAATTAACAAATTTAAAATTCAAAATGGCTTACATTTTCATTTCTTTGACAAATAGAGGATGTTCTCCTTAGTGTTTCAAAAACATGCAGATGTAAATTTTTTAGCTTTAATTGTCAGCTGTAACAAGGATGAGATTTCCCAGGCATTTTCCTTTATGACTTCCTACAATACAAGCATTTAATCTACCACACTGTTTTTTAACCTCATTACGTGTTAAATGGAATTGAGAATTTAAGCCAAATGCCTTTCTATGATTTCTCCATTCCTTATATAATTTTTCTCAATAAACCTCCTCCTGTTTTTCTCATAGACATCTCATTATATAAGTAAATATAAAAGTAAGCAATAAAAGCAAAATATTCCTTGTGAAAGCTGACAGATTAAGAAAGGGAATATAGTGTTGCTCCAAGGCCTTATTATTCATAACCGTAAAGGTTATGATGGTGGTGAGATGACAAATTTCAATATTTTTTAAAAGTGTTTCTAACTCCTTTTCTCCAGTAAAAAATCCAGGACAACTAACACAAGAAATTATTTTCCTAAAAACCCCAAACTACTAAGGACACAGAGTGAGAAATGAGAGGGACAACAGGTAACATGGTTTCCCATGAATGGTAGGGGAACTAGAAGTCTCCTAAGTAACAAGAGTACTGTAAGTGCCNTATAAAAAAACCTGCATTTAAAGTAATCTCTAGCTGAATTTTTCCACAGAAATGAATTATTAACATTTTTGGGATGTCATACTCCTAATTTTTGCTTGTTTGAGGCTGGCTACATGTGGCAATTCATGGGCTCCACTTCAAATACAAGGAAGATAGAGTGTGATTCTCATTCATACACTGTGTTTACTAGGAGTGGCAAGTGATTTTTCAGGGGATTTTTAATAGAATTTGCAAAACTTCACATTAAAAAATTGGTCAGTGGGTTGGGAATTAAAGAACTGGATGAAAATTTCTCCTAATTGTGTGGGCTTTAAAAGATTATTAAAACTTTTCATGTCTTAGCCATTTGCAAGTGAGAGGAATATTAACTTCTAGTTACTAAAAACCTTTGAGCTATACAGGTGTGATCAACATCCAAGCTTCTTGGAACAATAATGCGGTTTCAAACTCATGAGATAATTTTACAGCAATTACTATCAAGAAAATGAAAGCTTTGTCCCTTCGGTTATTATTTTCACATTAATCCCTTTAATGAGCCCTCTCAATATCAGACTGCAGGTAATAATGGTGTTATTTCTATTTTAATTAAATTGTGTTTACTATTATGACATACTTAAATCAATGACTCCAATGTATGCTAAATTCCAGCAGTTCATTTCTCTCAGAATTTTCTAAAGGTGAGCGGTTAAAAAGAAGCAGCAGACTTCCATTTCAGTTTTTGGGTAAAGTTACCATACCTGTAGTTACGATAGAGATAAATGCCACAGCAACAAAGAAGACAACAAAAATAATTTCTATCCTCATCTGGAACCAGCGCAGTGTTGACAGGTAGAGGAACCAGTTTGCCGTGTGTAGGTTCAGAGCTTTGTGAAATAAGGTCTCAAAATACGGCTGCCGCCCAAAAGCTCTCAGTGTCCACAGCCCTTTTAAGCTTGTAACAAGATGGGTGAAAATTGGACTCCGAGCTGCAAAGTGTTTAAATTAGAACATCATTACATGCATGAGCAAATGCCTTTGATATAATGCAAACACCCCCCATGCTCTACCTCACAGCAGCATAACTACTGCCAGTGTGTAGTCAAACTATATGAGTGAAGTAATCCTAACAAAGGATGTACAACAACAGTCTTTGCAAGAATGGGTTGAAATTGCATTCAGTGTATTGACAGGAAGGGATCACAATAATTCTTTATAGTTAGCAGATAACTATTTGTCTCATATCTACTTGGGGAAGCTGCTG
>VZUA01033117.1:2198-15191 GCA_013401035.1 Horornis vulcanius | reverse complement strand
AGATCCATGCATCCCTACAGTGAGCTGATCCAGGAAAATCTTGCATATGCTGTTGTGTACTAAATAACAAGGCATAAACCATTCAACTGTTAGAATTTACAGAAGCACCAGACACCACCTGCACAAGATATTTAGAGCATTGATCTATGAACCATTCTGTTGACCAGAAGACAGTGACTATCCACACAGAATTCTGGCAGAATTTATTCATTATTTACAGAAAAAGTAATATAAGGGACACCCAATTTCTCAATAAATATTCACCACTACTTACTTTTGAAGAAACCATACTCCACCAAGAGAAGCAGCTACCTGTGACCAAAGAAAACAGTCAAATTTTGTCTTATCACTTTATGTAATTTTTCTCTCGTATCTTTTTTCATTGACTTTATACCTGTTTTTAGAAGGAGCATAACAAATGGGTGGAAGTCAAACTTACTTGAAGCAAAAACCTTGTAATATCTGCTTCTCTCTCCACGGAAACAATTTAGTGCATCCCACCAGGAAAGCTACATTTAGACTTGTATTACAATCAGGCTCTCAAGTGTCTAAATATTCTTTTGTTGTTTTTTACCATACTATTAACAAAGGCTTTTTAATGCCTTCCTACTGATAACTGTATGCCTTAACAAATTTTTAAACAAAGTTTTAAATATTAGATGCCCCAACCTCTGAGCATCAAGTGGGCTGCCAATTTTACTGCAGATCTCTATCAAAGATTAATATTTTAATGATCCTAGAAGAGTTCATCACTCACTATCTTCAAAGGCATCAATTCAAATATGAATTTCAAACCTTTAATATTATTATTTTTGCATTGTTCTTCTTGCTAGCTGATATCTACGTTTGGCATATTCATTTGACTGATACTGCTTTGCTGCTTAGTTTTACATAATTTTCCACATAATATATTGTAATATTTTTAAAATGTAGAATCAAACCCTTTTTATTGTGAGACGATTCAGCATTCAACGAGAAATTAGTCTGTAATATATTCTTGTCTGTCCACCAAGATACTGGAAATTTTTATCTGGTCTATCACATTTTAGTTTGCTCTGTTCTTATGATCATTTTTCTAAGGGTTGAAACAGTTTTTACATTTTCTTCCCAAATATTTTTAAGTCTCTGGTAAAGAAATGTATTGTGGTAATACCCCAACACATAACTGAAGTCTTCCTTTTGGGAGTAACTAACTTTTGCAGGTCTTACAGTAAATAACTCAAGAGTGACCATGATGGTCCTGAATTTAAATATTTGTAAGAATCAGGATTCTTTCACAATAATATTTTTACATCTCCCAACAGAATTCTGTTGTCATCTTGACTCCTCACAACAGAGGAGCTTTTTCAGCCATGAAGATGATGGTAGGTAATATTGTCACAGAATAGCTTCACAAAGCCTTTCTCTGTGTTTCCTTCCTAAACTGCTCCTCCTGCAGTTCAGCAGCCCTAGTCTTTGGATATTACATCCATGAGACACAGTTTTGAGCTGCTTAAGTGAGCTACACAACATGCACCTCTTCAATCTAGGAAATATGTACACCTGATGTCCTATTTATGGTGACCTGCATGGATTCACCTTGGAACCTGCAATACAAAGCAATCCATTCACAATCCAAAACAGCATCTTTAGAATTTCTACAGTAGTCCCACCCAGATCTGAAGGGTGTGAAAACACCACTTTCAATTTACTTGGATATTCATCACTGGACTCTCTTCATTGTCTCAGGTTGGAAGGGTACAAACTGTGAGCACAGGACACATAAACACTTGGCATGGTATTTCAGCTTACACACAGAGATTTGCTCAAGACTGGGCTGTGGCTGGCTATCTTCCAGCCCATTCATTTGCCAATAGGCTTTTACTTCAACAATAGGCACATTGGAAAGTTTAAATTGTATGGAAAATACTTTGTCATAAGATTTTTTTTTTCAATTAGAAGATGAGACTTTTGAACTGTTTAAAAAAAGGTTTAGTCTAAAATAAAAGCAAAAATGTGTAATCAGCAGTAGAAATATATGCTGAATATTCACAAATAAATCTGAGATACCTTAAAATTAAAATTTGCTTTGCCTCTGAAACTCACATTCAGTTTTGCTGCTGTTTACATAGCCATTTTCCACTACCATGAAAATGAAACTTACATGATAAGAAGATCTATGCATCTAAACACTGTCTTGCTTCTGGAGCTGGTTTAAAAATTTAGGATGTTAAACTAGATCTAACCTCCAGGATTTATTCCTGGTCTAAGAGAACTAACTTGAATCACCTGCAATATAACATTTGTGTAAATTCAGAATACCCTCAGTCACATATTTCTCCAGCTATGATGATACTAGAAGTTTGAATCTCACCACAGAATTGCTAAAAACCCTTTGCTGACCATCTAGCCCTATACTCCTGATGGATTCTTCTCTTCATTCATATTGAAAAATACCAAGAGAAACTTGCACCATATTTTATAAGCATCATATAAGACATATGAATACCGTCTCATTGATTTCCCACTATGAAACATGTTCCTCCCCTTTGAAAAATACTTGATTTAGGATATTTACTGTAGAAGAGAACATTAAGATGTGCTATACGCTAAAAAGCCTTTCCTAAATTGAGAGACAAGACAACAAGAAGGCAATTTCTGATATGTGAAAAACAGTCAAATGTCCACAAACAGCCAGTGGTTCTTCGGTACTTGTTCTTCTGTTTTACACCGTCCTTGGAAAAAATCTAGTCTGCATGCTGCAGGAGCACCTCCTCCATATTTAACAGCCACCACAGGCATTCAGCACTTTGCCTTACTCACCGCTCTTCTTCCACTAGGAGCAAAGCTAGTAACTCATTTTTCAAAACAATTTTCCAGAATTTATGTATGTACTCATCAAAAAATATGATGGCAATTATTGTTGTTAACTCCCTAAGGCTCTGCAAAGATCATTTTTAATGAAAAATGGAAGATTATTCACCTGTGAACAAGAGACTTGCACAGGGCAATAATTCTTATTTATGGTACCACATAGCAGAAAATAACCTGGATAATTTGAGAAGATGGTTCTTTTGCTGCCGTGCACTCACCACTAACTTAGGTGGTGGAATGCTCTTCTAAGCAGTAGAAAAGTCACTGCAATTTAATTTAGCAGCTGCTGTCAATAAGTGATACATACAAGAGCTTATGTCTTGATGCTTTATCCATTTTCACAGATATCAGTTTGAACAAACATCATTTGTTGCAACAGGTCACCAAGAACAGATTTGCTTACCTCAACCAAGAAGACAGTCACACACAAAATCAGAACAAAAATCAAGTTTTTGTGGATAGTAACGTATCGGAAATAGGTATTCCATGTAGTAACAGTACCCATGCTTTCTGCATCATCACTGAAGCACTCCTGCCAAAAAATCAGTAAAATAATAGTTAGAATGCTAATGATATATATCTCTGTGTGAGAATTTCTGACACAAGAATGCTATCATTTTTTTTTGCTAACTCACTGCAAATAATTGAGCTGAAGCATTAAATTGGCTGATAATGGCTGGAGAGGAAGATACTGACTGGTTGAGTGATCTTTGTATAAAAACACCAACAAGGGATTATATGAAATTTTCAGACAACAATGAGAGAAACAGATTTGTCCAGCACTACTAGAATCAAAGACTATTATCAATAGCTATTTTCTTTCAATGGAGAATTATTATTGAGATTTTAGAGTAAATTTGTAATAACTTTGAGCTCTTTTTTGTTGTTGTTGAGCTCAAAAGTAGTGCTTCAGTAAATTGTGAACTTAAATTTTCATTGGACGTCTGTTTTCACCTAGAAAACTCCCCCATAAAATTTTCCTATCCTGAGAAAATCAGCTGTCAGTTTTGAAAATGCAAGTAGTCCATCATGACCAATTGAAACTATTAAAAAAAAAAAAGAAATTTTGGTCCAGTTTTTGGTATAAAACTCAACCTTCTGTTTTTTCTGCACATCCATATAACCAGAGTAAAATCAAGTTTACGCCTCCATTCATTATCCGTATCAGGACACAAGAACTAAGCAGTGTGGCAAGTTTATAAAATTTCATCAAATGCCAGTTTTAAAAACTGTGCTAGTACTTCAAATGTATTTTATTTTTTCCATCAGTCTTAATGTTTCAAAGACAAATTTTACATAAATGCTTTAAAACAATGTTTTTCCAAGTTATGGTTTCAAACTTTATTTTATCATCAGTAATCTGAAGGGTAAAGTGCAGGAGATGTAAATTCTGTATTGAAATTCTCCACAGATAGCGCTCAAAAATGAACAAAAAATAAGGCAAAATAAATTTTTGAGGATTTTAATGATTTCAAGATGATACTTGAGTTTAAAATTTTTCACAGGTATTCAAAAAACATATTCCATGGAGAAATGCTGCATTAGGAAGGAAATAGTCAAGTAGAAAAGCACATGAGGAGTATGTTACACTAAACCATTGCCATAACCAAATCCAAGAGGAATTCAAATCAACACACACCTTCAAATCCTCTTCATTGATTTCATCAGTTATGTCCAGGACACTGTCTCGAGACACACGCCTGGTGTAGATATCTATCTCAGAAGACAGGCTTGTCTGAGGCACCACAGACATCTTCCGAAAGGTTGTACTTCCCTTCTTGGAAAAGTTTGGTCCGTAGCTCACAGAGGTGCTCGTCATCAGGTTCAGCACCGACTGCCTCCTGCGCCCTTGCAGCAGGTGGTCAGCCTTGAGCATGCCAGTCCTCAGCAGAGCCACATCCCCCTGCTCCAAGTCAGGGACCAGAGAGAGCCTCCTCTCTGCTGGGTCACTGTGGCCATCCTCTATCCCATTGACCTGCACCCCGTTCTTCTGCACCACTGAGAACTTCCTATTTGCATTAAGGGGGTTAATAATTACGGAGTTCTTCCTTTTGTCATTAAAATCTGATTTTTGTTTAAAAGATTGCTTCTTTATTTCATTGCGTGATCCCATGCCTTCTCCTTCAATGGAAAATCGTCGGAGAGTCTCAGTAAGGATGGAATTTCTTCTCTCTGCACTGAACTGATCAAAAGAATCAAATCCCATCAGCTCTGAGCTGAAGTCTGGCCGTTGACCGTGAAGTTCAGAAAATGTTCCATAGAAATAGCAGCTCCCTTCATGTAAGATTAATATTTTGTCAGCAATCTTTAAGTGTTCCAATTTTGAAGTAACCAAGATCCTAGTTTTATTCGCCATCAGCTTGCACACACAGCTGTAAAAGATGGAAGTGTGAACATTTAGACCTTTTCGTTCTCATGATTAAATGATTATTTTATCCCTTTCACTTTCAGTTTGCTTTTACCTGCCTTGCTCCCAATATGAGCAGTCTTGAGTGCTCCCTCAAATTACAAAGGAGGTGGTAAAGCTGAGATGTGTAAAGGGTGAGTACTTTATCCCAGGAACCAAAAAAGAGGTAAAATTTAATCATTTTCAGGTCAATCCAAAAAGCACAGCTTTTGAAGTACTGAAAGAAATGAAATATTTCTTTTCACCTTAGGGTTGCTCAGATCTGCTGATCTGAGACTTAAGAGTATTACTCCAATTTCAAAACTTCAAAACTGCAGCAGCTGAAAAGCTCATGGATGGCAGTGTGTGTCCTCACTGTTTTCACCAAAAGGACAAACAAAAAGTCTCTGACTTGGGTCAACCTGCTGCCAATCTTCAGCGGGCAGTTTCATGTGATTCAATGTTCAGTGATTAGAAAAATGGGTCAAAATATAGCTTTTTGTAAAAAATTATACTTGCAAAGCAGGTAATTGTTTTAAAGTGAAAGCCTTTCTGATACAAAGACATGTCAGATGTAAAGCCACCCACACTGGGAGTACGAGAGTACAGCAGGCTCAATGTGTTGAGATGGAAGAGGGAGCAGCAATGCCCACACCTGGGCCAGGCTTGTTCCCCATATAGTGCATTGTCCCACCACTAACATAAAATACTCGAAATACAACAACATAATACTATGAGAAACCTTAAAAATGAACATTCCAACAGGTATAATTCTGAGCACTTCAGTATTTTTGTACTGTTATTAAAAACCCTTCATTTTACTTTCTGCTGCTTGGTGAGACTCTTAAATACAATCTACCAAAACATACAATACCTTTCAAATATCTCTTTTTCTGTAAAAATGTCTAAGTGTCCAAAAGGAGAATCCAGGAGATACAAATCAGCATCTTTGTACACTGCCCTGAACAGAAAAAATGGAAATGCGATTAACTTTTGCATCTCTTCTAAATTTAAATGAATATAATTTAAGAAGAATGCCTCAAATCTTTTAATTGATAGACTTTCTACAGCACCAGCATGGAGCTGGAGTTTAACATGAAATGTGCTTATAAGACATCTCTCAATAAAGCCTTTTCTTGCTGTAGACCACATTACAAACTAACTCAGTTTTCCATTAATTTCTGTGCAATGAAATACAGGTTACCCTGTGTAAAAGAGATCTGTTTATAGCCTGAATCTGACAGTCCCCATCAATGTACAATGACCATTTCAATGGGAATTTAATGTCTACTGTAAAATCTACTGGTGCCTGAGGGAATATTGCATATATGTAAATAAAAATGTGAAAAGACTTAGGTCTCAGTACTTAATTTCAAAAGTAATTAAAAAATGGCGAGCAAAACCAAGTATATTAATGAGGCATGGTCTTTCAAACATTATTTGCAATGGAGTGTAGGATATTTTGAGTTAAAGATGTCAAAAAGGACCTTAAGCTGTTTGTACCTGGACATGGCTCACTGAGACGTAAACCTCTGGCTAAGACGGTTTAAAAAAAAAAAAGAAAAATTGAATACAAGTTCAAAAAGGCACCCTGCCTTCCTCAGTGAGAATGAAAATTATTAAGTGATACCAATCAGAGTATAATTAGTAAAGAAATCCGGACAGCTGCATTTCTGCATTTTTTAAAATACGTTAATCAGTGCAAAAATATTTAACCACCAAGAGAAAAAGCCCTCAATATTAGCTCATTACGTTAATAAAACTAGCAACTTTACTGGAAAATCCTCTAACATGATGGATTTCACTGACCATACAGTATGATGTAGTGCCTGCACAACAATAAAAATTCACACTGTTCTGGGTGCTTTTTATCAGCAGGAAGTTTGCAGGGTTTTATTGCCATAATTTGTGTGTTGTACTTAGTAGCTACAAAGCTACTTGCTTTAGGGTACCAGGCTAGCAAGATGGCTCAAGTCCAGGACATGCACTGTGTTTTCCCTTGGTCCTTGCTTTGCCCTGGTTGCACTGCAGGCAATGACAGTGCTCTGTAAGAAAGACAGACTCACGCAATCTCCACCTGTCTCATGATGGCTGGTTGATACCACTTCCGTCACGGAGTCTCATTTCACTTGACCTTGCACAGACTACACCAGATAAGTTTATGCAGCCAGTCCAGGAATATAATATTCAATTTATCACCAGTTTATTACCTAGGTACAACTCAGGACTGTAATCATAAATTTACACCTCTAACTTTTCAGAGCGTCATCTGCAACTCACACCTCAATACCCACTCTGTAGCACACTGAGCTTGGACTGGAGCCTGAACAAAATCTAAGACAGTCACTGTCTTTATGACATGTAATTGTTTTAAAAATTACTATTCTACAGCTGACAATAAATACATAAGTTCTGTGACCCTCCAGGAAACGAGCTATGAGCATCTGAAAAGTGACAGACGTGATTATCCTTAGCATCTAGGAAATAGCCCGTGTAAATGTTGCATTTTAATTGAAAAGCTAAGTGGGGCCACAGGCTTTAAGAGTTTTGCCTGATCTTCCCCTCCTCTTTCGTCTTACTGCATAAACCAGAATCATCCATATGCCTCTTCAGTCTCACAAACCCACAATGAAAGATTCTCTGTTTTAATGATCCCATCTTTTAGCCTCGTACAGACGTGCACATCTTTCATGGGATGCCAGCACAGATCACTAAAATGGGATTTTACTTCTACACAGTGTTTCTGGGCATGGGAATCAACACAATTTGCACTTGGCACAGAAATAAATGGGGCCATTTACACATCAGAGCCGTCATTACTGGATTTCTGACAATAGCTAAGTGATTCTGCTGAAACACATGGCTAATTTATAAGACAAACACCTACATTATTGTTCTGTAGACCTTCAGAATTACTTACTAACATTGGAAGGTCAAAGAGAAAAGGCAGTTATTCATACGTATTGACTAGTCACTGCTTACTATTTTTTCCTTTTCTTATGACAGAGAGAAGCCCAAAGTGTTAGTGCAAAATGTTTTGGAACATGACTGCTTTTTTTCTTTTTCCCTCCATTTATGTGCAGACAGGCAGTATGTCATTGATCACCATATAAACCACTTTGAAGAAATGCCATAGCAGGGAAAGATCCTAGAATATTTATTTGTATCTTTCTATGGGTTCCTTCAGTACATAAAAAGTTACACTTAAAGGTCTGAATTCCCAAAGACATCTTACATCAGGGAGAGAAGGATTCATCTTATGCTAAGCCATAGCATTTTTCTGACATAAAACTTTTAAAATTCAGTAAATTAATATGCAGGTGTATCATAAACAAAATTTCATAACAGAACTCAGATTTCTGATAGTAAAATCAAGTTCCTGATATACCAGGAGGATATTTATTTAGCAGGACATAGTCCACATGTATTTAAATACTTAGTCATAATACATTCCAGAAATATGAAACAGTACACTACTTGAAGAGCAAAATACCCACCTGGCCAGTGAGATTCGTGCTCGTTGACCTCCACTCAGAATGATCCCACCTTCACCCAGCAGTGTATAATCTTTGTCTGGGAACTTGGAAATATCCTGTTAAAATTTTTTTTTAAGAGTCAGTATTTTCAATATCCAAGAAACTCAAGCTACAGACTTGATGGAAGCACAGTGTAAAATTGTCTACAGACAGGTTGGATAGCAGTTGTAAAAAAAAAAAAGTCCCACAGGGGTTTATTTATTTCATTTGTTTATGTAATCAGAAACTTCAGGTGATAAGAGAAAATGTATCATACTATTGCAGAAAGCAATCACGAGCTGCAAGATATTAAGAATAAATATTTGTCTGAATAGTTAGTCTCCACAAAAGCAAGGAATGTGCCTTCATACAATGTCAGTCCAAGACATTAACTGCTCAAGTGTTCCGTCAAGTAATAATAAATGCATTTGCTGCTGAAGTTGGGGAAAGCAAGAGAAAAACTATTTCTGGGCTCTTCAAAGCCCAGAGAAATATATACTTCAGGCAGGTTCATTAAAAAAGGCTTAACAAGCATTCCTAGCCAGGAATGCTCATGGTTTGAAAAAGATTTGGGAACCAAGTTTCACTGCTTGGGTGTAAGTTATTCAGAACTCATGTCTATGTTAAAAACAAACCTTTAGCCAGGGACAAAAGCAGAAAATGCCATTTCACTCTCATATGAGACACAGAAAGGAGAAAAGGACACTCTTGTGTCCCACTGGCAGGGGTAGCCAGAAATTTTCTTGAGAGAAGTATTTAGTGCTGAAATTGATGATCCACATAAACTGCCGAAATTCATGGAAGTGGAGACAAAGAGAATGGCTCATGTGCCTGAAGGCTGTCCAGCTTTTCTACATTTAGAATTGCTCTAACAAAAAAATCTTAATTCTGCCTTCAAGCCTTACCTGACCTACATCCATAAGCCAATACTATGACAACACTGTCACTGTGGTGGGTGTCATTTTAATGGACTTTTCCCAAAAACACAGGCTGGATGAGCTTCCTGTTCCTCATGGCACCTAGGCTTCCAGGAGATACAATTTCAGGGAAGTTTGCCATGCAGTTTGCCATGCAGTGAGTGGGAATCCCTGACTATGCCAGCAGCTCCCAGTTCCTGTGCAGCACCATACTGCCTGTGCACACCTTCCCGCTCCCAAGGCAGGGATCCCCTGCAGCCAAGGAAGCTGGCTGAGGCATCCAGTACCAGACAAAGGCAGCTCCAGTGTTCTCATGCACTGCACATCTTTTCCTTTAAGTGCAGCTTCTGGAGGGAAAAAAGGTGGCATGCATTATCCCTCAGAACCCGAGCTTCTGAGGGCAATGTTTAGGCTGTGCTCTGGAAGGGGTATCCCGTTTCAGGGTCTCATCCTGCAGGCAGCCAAGAGGCAGACAGGAACTCAGCTGTCTGCATGCTCTCTGCAGCACCCACAGAAATCCTATGGCTTCCAGATGGAAGCCACATGAAGCACTTTCAGGTCAATACTACCTGGTTGAGCTGCTCTCTGTAAGTTTGTATTTCACACAAAGTCATATACAGTCCAATTTTGATGGCCCCTGCCGTGATTTTGATGGTTGATCACTCTCTGCTGGGCAGCCTATTGGCATTCCAGGCCTCTGAGGCTTTGCAGAATAAATTAATAAATAAATAAATAGAAATCCTTCCGAAAAATGTTTCCTTCTTCCTCCCCTGCAAATTGCCCTGACCTCAGGAGCAGAGTGAACAATGCTGCTCAGGCTTGGAGCAGTGACAGATGAAGGGTCCAGCCACTCAAGGGCTAGAAAGTGACCGCCTGGTCTGTCAGGAAATGGGAGATTCTCACAACTCTTTAATTTGATAATAGCATTTACTTCCTGACTTAGAGGATTCTGACCTTAAAATCAAGATGCTCTTATGGATGGAAAATCTATTGCAGGTGATTTTTAAATTATTCTCCCGTTAACTAGTTATTTCCCTCTTGTAAATGAAGTCACACAAGCAAATCCCTGCTATTTACATAACAGTTCAAGTATTTGCAGAAAGAGGAATGTAAAAAATAGTGTCAGCATCAGTTTTAAAGAAAAATTTTCTGAATGTGACAAAATCACCTTCCTATAAGTCAAGAAGTATTTAGAGAGAACACGTGAAATTCTGGAATAAAATGGTTTTTGGCACTTCTTTGAGGCAGCCTGATCAGATCACTTGTGGTCTCATTATGTATGCAGGAGTCATGTTACTCATCTGTAACTTTGGCATTAACAAATGTGTTTGTATGATTAAGTATCCAGATCTCTAAGCTCATTTAAGCTGTTTCCCATTTCTACCAGTACTGCAGCCTGTATTGGTGCTGGTGTTGCTGTTTCGTGATTCCACTCTTTCCCAAAAAACCTAGGTGAAGAACTGGGCCCAGCATGCCTTCTCCTGCAAACAGGGTAAAATCCCAGCTCCAGTGAAATTCATTGCTGTAAAGGTTGTGAGATTTCATCAGCTATATTTCTTTGCAGGTGTGTCAACATGGAATTTTAATCAGACTTTTAATGAGTTCCCCTTCTGCTCTCCTCTACCCTTCACCTCAAGATAATATATGGCATGGAACAGACAAAGAACTTTTCAGGCCGTAATTATAATAATTAAAAAATGTTTAGTAATTTCTTTCAAAGGCGTAAACAAAGTAATGAAGTCCAATAGACACACAATGTTTTTTGTTGGAACAATCATGACCTATTGTAACAAAGTACATAGGCTTGGTCCAAATACATCCTTGCTGTCATTTTATGCAGGAAGTGAAATCAAGCCAGGGACAAACCTAATGTAATGATGGTGAACAGAACAAGACTCAGCACATGCATAAAGTATGAAGTAGCCACTGGATTTTCTTTAACATATCTATTTCTAAATGCTTAAATTGAGAAACCGGTTGGTAACTGTCTATACATGAAAACCCTTTTAATATCATTCACGATAGCCTTTTTAATAGTTATTTGCATTTTTGCAGTGAAAATTCCATATTCATCTACCTCAGCAGTAAAGGGATGGCCCTCATAATACCTTTGGGCTTGGTAAGGAGGAATGCAGCCAGGATAGTTTCAGGGTGAACAGGAAATATGATCTTCTTATTAAGAAAGGAAACCTCAGAATGGACTTCACACTCCAAGTCTTTTCTGTAGAGATTAATTGTTACCAGAATCATTTGATAAATCATTAGCAACAATGAAGATAATAAAGCATGACAGAAAACAGTCTATAAGAACCAAGAGCTGCTTAATATGTCCAAAGTTACTCAATCTACTGAAGTGGTTCTAATGATAGAACCAAAGTATTTTATTTATGTGACTTCTTTTTCTTCCTTAAATTTGTCCTTAGTTATGTGGGGTTTGATCATTTTTCTTCTGTCTTCCCTCATAAAAGACAAAACAGTCATGAAACTGATGGAACAGAGCAGCAGTTTTAACTCAACATTTCATCTTCATTCTATTTCAGTTCTCTATTTACCTTCTGTTTTTATTACAATCACCTCTACAGTCTTCTCTATCCCCTTCCTTTTCTTCACTGCCACAAACATTTCCTATGCTTATTTTCACAGTTCCCAGAAAATCCCCCACTCTCATTGCTACCACAGTACTCCCTTTTTCATCATCATCATCATATTTTGAATTTTTAAAGTTTTGAAATTAAGACTTCTGTTTCAGACTCATACCTACTACAGAATACTTCTATTAATTTTTCAAAGATGAAGAATTTTCAATAATTTCTTTTATCTTGGCTTTTAGGTAATCAGCCTGAACAAACTTGAATCCTCATTTTCCTGGGAATTAAGCCAGAAAAACAGATTTCTCCTAAGTGCTTCAAATAACTTTAAAAAAAAAATTATTTTATTTAGGTAACTCTCTTCTCTCTCCCTGGTGATTCTGTAAGGCAAAGCTTTTTTTAGACTTTAGTAGAACCCTTTATGAAGGATCCATGATCTAAAAGCATAAGTCCTGTTTTTGCAACAGTTTGTGACCTTGAACAGAGTGTCAGGTTCACCCAAAAATCACACGAATGCTGGCAAAACTTGTTTTCTTTATGGCAAAGTATTTCCGTGGAACAGAGTTTTGAAATGTGAAGTAGTCAGTGCACTGCATTTGGGTAGGTTAAATGCAGAGTAAGAGAATTAAATATGAATCCAGAAAAGACACAGAAGATCCAACATAATCAGTCCAGAGCCCTGTACCTAAGACAGGGAAAGGGGTGGGGAGAGCTCTCTTGACAGAAAGAGTTTT
>VZUA01033116.1:24486-38806 GCA_013401035.1 Horornis vulcanius | reverse complement strand
ATATATATTCCACATCACACTCAAAACTACCAGAAAGGATTTTTTGCCTGCCTTTAATATTTTTATAGCTAATTGACAACATCTGCTGAAAAAACACCACAACACCACCACCACTGAAAAATGAAGACTCAGATGGTGTGTTTGAATATCTCATGTAACCAAGGTTTGACAGATCCAAATCCAATTGCCTTGCACCATTACTGAAAAGCAGTGTTCTCTTAACAGTCTGGTAGATGGTGAAATTATCATCAATACAGACAGAATCACAGTAGCATAAAATTTCTACCAATTCTTTTCCATTTTTTGACGTAGCAGCTGATGAGTCTTATTCTCATCCATGCCTCTCCTCTTTTAGGCCCAGAGAGTGGCTCAAGGCACTTCCCTTCTACAAGGTGGATGGGCAGAGTACAAACTGATTTATTTATCAGATGAAGCATTGAGAGGCACTTTCACACTGAGAAATGAGTTCTGGATCCCATTTTTCCTCCCTGCTCTCTTCATTGCCCCATGAAAGGAAAAGAGAGCATGCTTACCAAGCAGCAAATTATAATAACCATGCTCAGCTCAACACTGTTTTATCATGGATTTGGTTGATAGATTTGGTCAAAAGGTCAAACTACTCTCATGGAGAACAAAGGGGGCAGCTCTGTATCATCTGTGACAGAAATAGACACAATTGTCACCTCAGCTTTGCCTGCTTCCCATGGGCCAGCATTGCCCCAGACTTATCTCCAGGTAGCTCTCACCTGTACTCACCTTAACCAGACAAATTTTCCATGATGTGAAATGGAGAGAAATAAGCTTTGACTTCACTGGCACATCAAAGCTGACCTGCAACCCACCTTTTTTGCTGCAACCCTTTCAAGAAATTCCAGTTTATGCAGTTAATGGATGGACAGAACCAGCTCTGTCATTATTATGACAGAGATGTATTAAGAGGTCATTTACAATATCAGTTCTGTAAGGTTTTTTATTTTACTGTGAGTTTTTCTTTTTAAAACAGTATATTGAAAATTTATGTTTGGAATATAAACCACTTTATGGGATCATATTTTTAACAGAGCTCCAAAATAAAGTTTTGCTGATGGAAAAGAGCAAGTCTATCAGGGAGAAATAAACATATTCTAATGCTCCCTGCTACCACTTGTATTGTCAGGGAGCTTCCTGTATCCCTAGATCATAAAGACTTAGAACAATATAACCTAGGAGGCAGTGGTAAAAAGATTTATGTAATCCTACTTACTACAACAGTGTGCCTTGTTCAGTCTAGAGGCTTTACTCAGAATATCATGTGAACTAAAATAACTCAGAGTCAAGAAAAAATACTAGACTGTATGCTGCAGTTTATCCCATCTGTTTCTAATTTAATCATACTAATTAGCTGAGCTATCATAAATACATTCTCCTTCTGTCATCGCTGTTCTCATTCTCCATATTTATCTGCAGATGCCAGGAGCACTTATTTGTTCCTGCTACACGGTAAACATTGTTGTGTCAGGAGCCCTGCTGTGCTAAAACTTCCCTGACAAACAGCCACCCTCAGGGAAAAAACCAGTGCCCAGCTCAGTAACAAGCGGTAAGCAGGCTATCAGTGGTGAGAAACACTCCAAGATTTTACATCTAACAGTTTGTCACACTTCAGCAGTTCAAAGCAAAGATTTTCAGGAGCCCAGGACTAATCTTAACTACTTTAAAAATTCTTTACTGGCGTATTAACCACGCGGTTTAACTCTGTGTTTTCTATTATGTGTAGGGAAATAGCAAACGTAAGAGGGAATGTAGTAAGGTACTATTTTGCAGCCAGGTAGAGAGGAACAGTGCCCCTAAACTCTTGGGATCACAGACAGGAGCTGCAGCCAGTCAGGAAAAAAAAAAAAAGAACAAGAGTACTCTTAAAATTTTGACGGTTTGTTTAAAATCACAATTTAGTGCCATTCAGTTTCTACACAACAACATCTCCTGAACATATGATTTGTCTGGATACAGCAATCACAAAATCTAGCTTGAGAAACTTCTCAGGAAAACATTTAATTTCTATTTCCTGTTTCTCTGTTGATATTTCATAAACTATAATCAGGTTGTGCTTTTTAAGGATGCCTGTTGTTACAAACAGATAAATAAATAATTTAAATCAAATATTCAGTGTCAGATTTCGAGGTTTTGTGCAATCCCACTGTAATCCATGTAATCCATGCAATCGTGGACTTAGAAGATACACTTTTCTAACAGAGAAGTAGATTCTGCATAATTTAGAAGAGTTTTACACAGAACTGTATTCTCAGATGGATAAAGATGTGTAAATTCCTCAAAATCAAAGGGAACTGATACCCAGGAGGGCAAAACAGACAAAACAGCCCATCAGCAACTCAGCCACATGAAAGACCACAAAGAAACTCCAAAGCCACCCACGCAGCTGCCTGAGGAGTCTGTCAAGGAATGAGAGGCTCTTGTTCAGCTCATGTTGCTGCTGGAAATGTGTTTGAAGAGCTTGGCAATACATCTGGATTTTACAAGTGGCACACAAAGATGAGAAAAATGAAATCAGATTGAATTATGTGCTGCAGTACACTGGTGGTGTCACATCTCAGCTAACTAGAATGTAATTTAATTTACAAGATAATGGAACGATCTCCTGCATTTGTTACTTCCAGAGGAACAGCTGATAAACATCCACAGTGTAAGGACAAACTTAACTAGACAGTCACCTAAAAGGCAAAGAAGATAGGATCCTTTTTCTAGTGTATTAAACTGTATTTATTTTTTATCTATTCTAGATACCTAGAAAGCTTCTGTTTCTGAAAAATGAGTACCAGGCCTTGAACATCAGCGATCTATAAAACCAGAATAGGAAGGGTGAAGAATCGATCCCTTTTTTCCTGCATCCTTCTGAAACTACAGTGCTTACTGGTAAAGTAACAGAATAACACAGCTATTGTATCACTTGCTATTGCTTTCTACCCCCTTTGGTTTATATAAAGCTGACAGAAATGCCCTATCTTACTGTTTTTCCACCTACAAACCTGGAGATAACCCTTCTCAACATTCTGCTTTCCTCAGTAAAGAAGAAAGATGGCAAGAGACCTAAATTTTCAAAATATTTGTCAGTAAGCATTCCAAACAACACATCTTAAATTTTGTTCTCTACTACACCAACATAGCTAGCTGCAGTGAAATATGAAGAGAATTTTCGATGAGAAAACAGTTATTATAAACAAATTATTTTAGATGCCTTCAGTTTGCTGCAAGGATTAGAAGGGAGGATCAGGCAAACACTGAAGGCGTTTGTCTTCAACACTTGTTAAATGCTCCCTTGTTTTGTTGATGTTGTCAATCTGTAGTAAAATGAACAGGATCTTAAATACACACGGTGAAGACTGCAAACTCCTTATTCAGTCTCTGTTTAATCTTCCACAACACTTTTTGTTTAAATTTGTGAGTGACTCATAGCAGCAGCTTCAGCCAAGCTTAGCACAGACAGACTTTGTGCGTGCCCACACAAATACTGATGAGTCTGTTCCCACTGTTGGCTTGTAGGATTCCCACTATCAATATCTTGAGCTTTTTGGAGGAGAGATTATTCTTTGCATAGCCCTCTGCTGAAGTGTCTCATATTCTGGTGCTGGGAATAGTTGGAGACTGCAGTCTCTATATGTTCATTTTCATTTATGACCTAATATTGCAGATTACTTTTTACATTAACTCAATTGAAATATTTGTCCTGTGAATTATGCTTTTAGAGGCCTCTGCATAATATTCTTTTATTTACAGTGCCTTTTAAAACAAATTTATGTTGCAACAACATTCTCAAAATAAGAATCCATTCACATGCCATTGCTCATTGTTCCACACAGTAAGGGGACTTCTGTGACTTCCCTCCTTATCAGACCTGTGCTCCAGACCCTCCCCAGCTCCACTGCCCATCTCTGGGCTCACTCCAGCACCTCAGGGACTTTCTTTAGTGAGGGGCCCAGAACAGGACACAGCACTCAGCTGTGGCCTCAGCAGTGCCCAGTGCAGGGGGACAATCCCTGCCCTGCTCCTGCTGCCACACCATTGCTGATCCAGGCCAGGATGCCACTGGCCTTCTTGGCCACCTGGGCACAGCTGGCTCATGATGAGGGGCTGTTGAGAACTCACAGGTGATCATTATATGATACAGAAAGGATTCTACTCCAGCTCACTTGTTTGTTTTTTTTTGTGATGGATTCCTCTCTTCTAGTGAGACAGTTTTAAGCCATATCCATTTTGTCATCTGGCCTGTTTCCTGGCTGCTCTAATGCCTATGTCAAGCCTGAGGGAGGCTGTGGAAATGCACACCTTGTGGCAGAGTAGGATCTTTCCTTTTGGCACCACCCCTGAGTTTAGATCAATGCAAGTGATCCTAGCACCACAGCAGAGGATTCTGGTGGCCTGTTATTAAGTGCACCAGCAGTAATGAAGTGTAACAGGGTTTAGCTGTGCTTGAAGTTTCACAGCAGTTCAGTACAGTGCTCTGAAACACACTTGTATATTTAAAGGTCTAAGAGCCAACCAGTTCTTAATCCTGCCTTTTAAGCCTTGAAATATGCAAGACTGTGTCATATACTGAGGTACTATGGGAAAGCATATACAGTCTAGGACTGGGATAAGGTTGAATTAACAAAATTTGACATCAAAATTGAGATGGGGAGTTGGCTATATTGGAATATTATCCTAAGAGTTTTTGCATTAGTTCTGATGTAAACGCTGTGCATTTTTACTGTCTTTCTATTGCACTGAGCTTCATCTGACAACAGGATACTTCTAGCTCAAGATCTGCCTCAGTGAAAAGCAGACTTGTTGAGCTTGCATTCAGGGAATGAATTGAAGTCAGGTGTTCTCCTGAAGAAACTTGGTGGTGACAGCTCTGATTTTAAGGTACACATTTCAGGACCTTTTTCTTGGCATTTATGCAAGTAGACTAGGGCTTTCCTTGTCTGTAAGGAGACTACTGTTACCTGTAGTGGACTTGAAGAGCTGAAGATTTTCCTGTGTTTAGATGCAAGACCTAAGGTAGATAAATTCCGAATTGGTAAACCTTAATTTCTGGTCCTCACTTCACCTTATTTTTAAAGAAGGCATTTGTTTCTCAGACTTCACATAAGACTACTATAATTATCCCTGTATTTACGAAGTCTTGTTTTATAATTCCAAGTCATTCTAGTTAACCTTTACCTAAATTCTTACTTAAAAATCCTACCCTTTGATTTCATAACCAAATCAAGCTGATGTAATCCTTTCTTTTGTGCACAGCTGAAGACTCCACACATACCAAGAGATGCATTTTACAATTGACCAGCTAATTAAGATCTTTGAGTGTATGGTGTCAACAGGTCAGCCTAGACCTCAGGGCAGCAAAATGACTCATTTCTCTTCTGATTATATCATACTTCTTCCTGTTTTCAGATCTATTTCTTCAGCAATCTCATTGACAAATTGATTAAAATTTGGGGGAACTTGGTATTACGTAAGTAAGATTAAATACTACATAATGTACCATAATTTACAGGCAGTGACAGTCAGAGAAGTATCTGGAAAATCTGCTTAGTTCCTCCCATTTATTGTAATCTATAATACAGTGCCAACTTGTAACATGAGAGGTGGAAGATACTGCTGCCCAGAGATGGAAATATTTCTTCTGTTCCCATTCTGGTATAACCCATCAAACACGAAGACAGAACTACACTTTAGATGCCTTTCACTGCCAGCTATGTTCAGTGTTGGTAACCAAAGTTGTTAATATTTACCCAGTTCCTTTCCTAGATATTTTTGAAATATATTATCTTACAGATACTTAAATCTGTCCATTTATCTGAACTTTTGATGAAATTTGGCAGCTTCTACGTTCAAGCATCCTTCAAACTTCTGAGAAGGCTGGAAGAAGTTCACAATACTGCTTGCTGCTAATGCTGTAACATGAAACAAGTTCTGGGCTTCCCATCAGCCGTGATGTCTCATCACAACAATGGGGCCTAGTGAAAGAAGAAAGAAGTCGTTTCAAATAATATTTGGGTTCACATGATCCGAATGGCTACCAGATGGGGCTCTGAGCTGCCTGGGGATCTGCCTGGGGGGGTGGGAGTTGCCCATGCACGGTGCAGAGGGATGAATGGGCTCTCTGTGTCCCCACTGCCCCGAGTGGGAAATCCGGCGGATCACATCTGGTGAGAGCCCTGAGCTGCGCCACTGGAGTAGACATCAATAGGGAACCCATGGGCAGAGGGGCTGACAGCGCTTCCTAAGCTGTCAAGTTGTTCCTTAACTGTCCCTTTTACATGATTTATTAATTCTCTGGCATTAGGCAGCAAGCTTTGCAGCTGGAGAGAGGAGAGCATTTTCAGTAGCTGCATGGATTTTAGTGCTGCTGTCTTCAAAAATCCTTTCTAAGTCAGAAGTAGAGTTACAACAAAGGCGACGTGAAAGGGAAAAAATAACTGAAATGTATATATTTAAGTTTCCAGTTATCAGAATATATCATATAAATAGAAAAGCACACCAGATTACTTATTTGTAATACAGGGAATTTTAACAGTAGCTACAATATTTGGTGTATTGGTGTATCATACAGCTAAAATTACAGCTAATTTTCTGATCCTTGAAACATTTGTTCTCAAAGATGGCAAATGGATGTTTACCAATAGCAAACTTAAGAATCAATCACAAATTTATACATTAGGCTAAATAAAATCCATAAAACATCCTCTCTATAATTCATACATTAGTCATCAATCTCAAAACACTAGAAAAAGTAGAACTCAGAGCTAATATTCACTCAGGGCTTTTGTGTGTGAAACCAGATGTTCTAATAAGCTACTTCATTTGGAAATTAAATCTACTTCTGTATTATTGCACATTTTGAAAAAATATTGAAATTAGAAATGTGATAATTTTTAGCTTGTAGAACAGTATGCAGTGGGTTTCTTGGTTGTTGCAAAATATCTCATTAGGTGTTTGCTATTTTGCTTCTTAGAATGCTTCTTCTTGTATATTCATAATAGTGGCAGTGGGTCAAGAAGTCCATATTGGACAGAGAAAACATGATGGGATGATTTGCAATGGTTGTTAGGTGCCCTAAGGAGGTGGTTGAGAAAACTGTATTTCTCTCTCTGATGAGTTTCAGTTTTGAATACCACTGCATGATTGAGCTGGACACTGTATCCCTTGTGTCCTAGCCCAGTGGATTCCATGCTTGTAAGCAGGATACAGCTGGTCCCGCACCAGGAAAAGAGACAGCTTGTAGCACTCTGTGATTGAAATGGAAGATGAGTAGGGAAAATCTGCCCTGAGTAACTGTACTCCAGTGAGCTGAACCTCATTTCTCTCCTGGCTGTCCCCCAGTTTTGCTCTGCACTGATAACCAGTAACCATCAGAAGTAGCAGCCTTTTAACATCAACAGTGAAGACACTTCATGTGTAAACACTGATATCCTGAGCACTGTGTTCACTGAAACATAAACACAAAAGTGTCTGACTCTTGAGGTCTGTCGAACCCAAATGAAACAAGAAAGCATTTAAGTCATGCAAGATGTTGAGGTTTTCAATTTGATTTTCAAATGAAACCATTTAGATTTACTTTAGAAACTAATTTAATCTGGAGTCTTACTGGGGGAAAAAAAAGCTGAACTCCTAATTCTTATACTTGAGAGAACTTCTCCTCTTTGTATAGCAACACCAGAATTCCAATAACCTATCTTCTATTCTGGACTGTCCTTTACTATATTGCATAAGAGGCAGTAAGCAGGCTCCTGAACAGGGAGACCCCAGGTTGCATGGCAGATACTTCAATGTCAGATGCTCCTAAGGAAACACAATTTCATCATGTGCTTCTTCCAAGTCATTCACCAGTTTATTAAGCATTGACTCAAAAATTTCAAACCAAGGAGAAAACAAATCTCTTTCAAGGATTGCTGTAGACAATTCAGCTTTGAGAGAGGAAATGAGGTATGGCAGTAAATGCTGAAGCAGGAGTGAAGGGTACAAAAGCAGCCTGACCAGTGTCTCTGAACACTCTATTCTATCCCCTTACTGTTTTCTTTACAGTAAAGAGTTTTATTTCTATTTTGCATTCAATTCACCCTTCTTGGGTCTGATTTTTTTAGTGGAACTAAAAAAATCTACGAAACAAGTGCTTTTTGTAAAAGATGTGGAAACATCATCCCTTTTCAACAAAGAGGTTTTATGTGTTTTCCTTACCTGCTGCATTATGGGAAAACAAACTTCCATTCACTTTGTGAAAACTGTAATCATCTGTACTCTTGTTTTACTGTGCCCATTGCTGCAATTATAGAAATTTCACATTCCCTGAGAAAATATATTGTAATCAAAAAATGCACATATATACACACACATCCTTTTGAATATTTTGCAGGTTGAGAGAGAGGAAAATTACTCACTGGCTTGTCGATGTAGGGGCTGATGCTTTCACTTGGTGTTGCACTGCACAGAATAAAACTGACTTGTTCTAGAATTTATAGAAATATGTCTACACAGGCAAAGACTAGACACAAACACTGAGAAAAAAAACACTTGGACAACTGAAATTAATAGGAGGAACCAAATATATATTCCTCCATTCTATCTCATACTATGGAATGGAAATGTTTATTTTGTTGGCTGATGTTTATCCACTAAAAATAGCTACAGACAGAAATTTTATAAGATGTGATATATTTGTATGAAGGTTGAGAGTGAGCTGAATAAATCAATGACTAATATAGTGATGAGGGACATAATGGCTTATTTCTACCCATACTTGACATCATGCATTAATTTTGTAGAATTATTCAGGTCTTGAAATAGGGCAGAGGAACAATCTTGATGCCTCTCAAAGGAAATGGTGAGGAGACAGCTAGGAGAAAGAGAGCTAATTGAAACAGAACATAAAAAATGTTTATGAAATGTGTCAAGGCAAGCATTGTGGGCTCCAATTAGTAAACCTAGAAGAAATATCCATATCCCAAAAATTAAAGTTTAAAATGTTTTGTGATGGAAGTGATAGAAGAAAGATGTCCAGTTAAGCATAAGAGAGGAAGAAAAAATGTCCTTTGCAATGAGTGCAGTTCAAATTTTAGTAAGCAAATGAGAATTTCTACACATAGGATTACAGAATCACAGAATTGATAATGCTGGAAAAGGCCTCTAGGATGATCTAGTCCCACTGTCAAGCCAGCACTGCCAAGTCCACCACTAAACCATGAGCCTGAGTGGCACAACCATGTGTTTTTTGAACACTTCCAGGGACACTTCTGCTCCTTCCCTGAGCAGCCTGTTCCACCGCCTGGAGCCAGTACCACCACCCTTCTGGGGAAGAAACTTTTCCTAATGTCCAATCCCAGCCTCCTCTGGCACAACCTAAGGCTGTCTTGTCACTTGTTACTTGGGAGAAGAGGACAACTCCCACCTGGCTCCAAACTCCTCTCAGGCACTTGTAGAGAGGGAAAAGGTCATCCCTGACCCTCCTCTTCTCCCAGCTAAACATCCTCAGCTCTGTCAGGTGTTCCTCATCAGACCTATGCTCCAGACCCTTCCCCAGATCCGTTGCCCTCCTCTGGACTCCCTCCAGCCCCTCAATGTCTTTCTCACAGTGAGTGGCCCAACCTCCATTAATGGCAGTTGTTGGTGCTTCATTCCAACAGATAACCACAGGGATAGATGGCAGGCAATCCTCAAGGAGCTACGGAACCTCTGAGGCAGGCTGAATCCAAACCAGGAATTTTCTGTTAGCACAGTCCAGCTGGGCAAGGCCTGAGGCTGGTGCAGACCTTTCGCAGCATAAATGTGACAAGCTGCTCCAGCTTCCAGCAGAAGTCACCTGGGAAGAACTCTCCACAGAGCCACATGTCCGGGACACAGATCAGGCCAGCAACTCACCCACTTCACCTGCGCACACAGGGACAGCCCACGGTCTGCAAGGGGACACCGGGAGCGTGAGTGCTGCGGAGGAGTCGAGGTGGGCTCAGAGCTGGGTCAGCTCTTGTGAGAATGGGGACATCAGTGTCAGTGTGGGGAGCCTGAGGGGGCCATCACCACCCCTGGAAGTAAATTACTTAAATCTGAAACGGTGTGACTACTGCTTACACAAGGGGTTGCCTGTGTACATGGGGCACACACATATAAGTCTAGTTTGGGATTTGTGATGACAGGTGGTTTGGCTAAGGGGGAAGATCCCAGTGTTAGGACAAGATCCCAGTGTTAGGACCATATTTGGAAGAGGAATGGTTTTCAAGTTTCCTTTGCAATCCTTGATATATTTTTAGTTCAAAAATTTTTATGAAAATTGACTTCTCTAACTGATTTTATGAGTACAGAGCCAAAACACTGAAATGAGAAAACTTTATTCCTACTTAAATGAGAAATTTATAGCTATCCATAGAAACCCTGCTCCCACAGACACACACACACTGCCATCACAGAAAGGGAATCTGGTCTGTTTTGTTCTGCTCCTAGTACTGCACTCAGCAAAACACATAGAAACACGTGTCATTTTAAGCACATGCTTAACCCTTTCCTGAATGGGAGCCTAAAATGTTCCCAGGATTCTTTCCAGCCCAGTACAATTACTGGATTAGATGCATGAGGAGAACAGCGTAAGGGAATGTGCCTGTTCTATGGGACATACTATTTATTTTAGACTTTCTACACACACTGTACTCTTCCTTGTCCATTCCTGCTTCATTAATATTAATATTAATAAAAGCTTGTGTGTTCAAGACATTTGTAATACTGAATTACATTACTCAGTGGCTCTAATGATGTTATTTCTTGAGTTCCAAATTGACTCCCAGTTGTACTCATATTACCAGGTATAAATAAGAATATGATTCATCATTTACAGAAAGCACATTACATAAGTCAGTTACACAGTTGCACAACTGAGCACACACAGACTGTCTGCACTGAAGGTACAAATAGGAATAGGAATGGAAATAGAGAAGATTTTCTATCCTTAGTTTGAAATCAAACTTAGACTACTATACTAATCATGTGAGCTCTGTCTGAAATAAGAAGAGAAAACATTCATCACATGTTTTAGATGTTTCAAACTAATAATAGTCTGGGACTGGTTTTCAAAGAAAGACATAGCTGTGCTAAGGAAGTGTGTGAATCCCAACTACGACTGCTGCGAATAAAAGCTTTGTTTCTTTGATTCTGTTGGATTCCTTGTGAAGAAAAATTTATTCCATCTGTAGTCCTTGCAATTCTAATGAAAAGTGTTAGCTACAGGCAGATCATACAGCATCCAAACTCTGCTACATTCAGCACTGTGCTGTGGCCTACAGATGTGCTCCAATAATAGTAAGTGAGCTCATCCTTAGTGTGGAAGATTATTCATTAGGGAGAGAATAATGTAAGTGATATGATCATTACATCACCTTTTCCTGTACATTATTCTCACTACAGCTGACAGGGACTACATTTCTCAGTCTAAAGTTACATTATTTTCAAATTTTGCAGAGTCTAGATAGAAGTGGTGTTTGAAAGTATATGTAAAGATTTATTTGATAGTAAAGAAGGGCTGGTGCTAGAGGGTTGAATGGCGTGTTCATTATTTCTCTTTCCTTCATATAAAATGGTTATTCCATAGTGTAACATCCCATATCTATCAACAGTAGCTACTGTAGTTTCTAAAGGATTTTCAGAAATTTTTAAGAAAAACGTTTTTAAATCTATATAATCACAGAATCAGGGCTTTTAGCTGAAATAAAGGACCAATCTGATCAGTGTGTAAAAGAGGTCTAATATTAAACTCAAAATTGCCAGAAATTGCAGTCTCAGGGAAAATTATGTTCAGATTACACCAATAGCATATTTTGATGAGGATGGAGTCAGTGAAGAAATATGAAAAGATTTTTCAGCTTTTTCTGTGCTTTTGATAATTATGGTTTATATCGCTACACTCAAGAATGAGGAGAGAACCACATTCATTATGATTGAGATGAAACTTATCATGATAGTGTGTTTACTGATACTAGTGCATAAAGGGTAAAAAGGTACATCATGAGCAGAAGCCTTCCTAATTCTGAAATTATGCACACTTTGGTCTTATTTTTCCAAATGGGATTGTTGTTCCACAAAGTTCTCAGCAGCTGCCATCAGAATGAGAATTACTATCAAAAGTTTGTGAAGGCCTTAGCCTAGCCTTTATTAGTACATTAGTGTATGTCATGGCCTAGTTTTTCAAGTTCCCACTAAATAAGGACACTGTGAGGACTTAGAACGCTCCTGTGCAAATCTTAGCGAGCATTTCTAGAACTGAACTGATGTAGCAAAAAAATACCAATTTCAAAATGCAAACAGTCATCCTATTTGTGCAGCAGACATTCTTCAGACAACTAAAAAAGCATTAAAAAGAAATCCATTCTCTCCATTTAGTGTATTTGATCGACCATTGAGGTGAGAAACAGGAACAGACTTTTCATTCAGTTCCGCTGCCTTCCCTGGTGAGGACCTCTCTACATAACCACTTGCCACTGTCAGTGTTCATAGAACNCATTCTTCAGACAACTAAAAAAGCATTAAAAAGAAATCCATTCTCTCCATTTAGTGTATTTGATCGACCATTGAGGTGAGAAACAGGAACAGACTTTTCATTCAGTTCCGCTGCCTTCCCTGGTGAGGACCTCTCTACATAACCACTTGCCACTGTCAGTGTTCATGGAACAGAAACATGTTGTTGGCTTAAACACAGGAGAGTGCAACTGATCCAAGTGTCTTGTGTAAGGAAATCAGCACAAAATATTTACCCTGGTTTTGGCTTCTTTGCTATGGTATCTACCTCGTGCACTTGTTGCACTCACAAGGATTTCCTGCTGTTGTGTGCACCAAGCTGGTTTACTGCAGGTGTTTCTGCTTCTCTACTATTTTGTTTTTCCTGTCCAAACAGTTACCAAGCAATGCAGTATCAGCCATCACGCAGTGTAAGTGCTACAACACCAACAGACAACTCTCCCAAATGCAATTAAAATAAATTCTGGAAATTTGCTCACAGAGAGAAAACTCCTTTTTTTTTCTCATTTCTCTCATTCCTCTCATTCCTAGATGTGAATGGAATAGAAAATGTTTTCTCTTTTTTTAAACTTGGGTATTTCATACTTGATAACTATGATTTATAAGTTGGGCTCACTTCCATAAAAAAATGGAACAAAATAGCAGTAGGTATTATCTATATAACCTGAATGCTTTGCCATCATCTCTCAGGAGACCTAATAAATATGCACCCCTATATAAAAAAATGACTGTTTAAAAAATGTTTGCTATGAGCAGGGGCAGGAGCTCCTGGATGCCCTGCTGCTATGTCATGAGCAGAGTGATTGGTGGCTGAGGGCTGCTGTGGTATGGGAAGTTTCACCCAGAGCAAGGGTTATATTTTGCCAGCTTACAAACTCGTGTGGGAACACGTGGCAACTTTGCTTGGAAAAGTTTGTGGTGTAGATGAGGCCTGAGGAGATGAGGCTCTCTGGTTCCAAGGCCACTTCTCACACGGGCAGAGCTAAGTGCTTCCAGCCCCCTTCCTCATCCCTGATCACTTCCACGCCTGTGCCCACGCCCTGTTTGTTCTACTGGCATTGTCTGTGGAGCTGAATAATAAACCAGAGCAGAGAGCTGATCCAACACTAAAAGCTCTCCTCCTCCCCTCCCCTTTCTTTTTGTTTTTGAGGACATGCTGTTGAAACTTCCACAGAATCAAGAGCCGCAAAGCTAGGAACCAGATCCTTATAACATCACTAAGAAGGCCAAAGGAAATTAGATACCTAATTAAATCTGTGAATCTGACCTTATATGACCTGTTTAGAATTGTGAGATCCAGCTCTTCAGATTCTGGCAGGTTCTTCAGATTCTTCCCTGGCACCCTAAAACTCAGTTAATCTTCTTTTTCATTTAGTTCATAAATGGTATTTTAATCTGTTGTTTTCTAGAGGCTGAAGTTACATTTCACAAATATTTCACTAATTTAATTTCAGTGGATGCTGAAAAACATACTAAAAATATTGTCTTAAGTCCCAGCTGAGGGATATGCAAATGCAACTGTATTCCAAAGATATTTGCATTAGAGATCTAATTGAATTAACTGTTCACACAGCTTCTACAGTCAGCTTGTCATGGCCTCCTTTCAAGCTTGACTACATCCATTTTTGATAGAGAGATTTGAAAGGTTTTCTCCCTTCCCCTGGGATTAAAGACTGGGATGAGCACTAATTAGCCACCTGCACCCAGAGCACAGTGCTACAGCTTGTTTACCTTACAGAATCTGCTGCACCCCTGGGGAAAAAAATCAGCGTGGAGGGTTTTTTCTTTTAAACAT
>VZUA01033108.1:7556-18205 GCA_013401035.1 Horornis vulcanius | reverse complement strand
ATGCAAAGAGGGAAAAATCTGGCACTTTCTTGCATAGAAGAAAAATGGAGAGAAAAATAGTACTAATGATAAGTGGGATTTTCTTCCCAGTAGCCAAACTCCAAATGAATTCCGTTTTTTCTTTGTTGTGCTTTTCTACTATTTCCAGCAAATCTGCACAGTTGGCATTTGGATCCCTTCAGAAATGAGCTTCTGACAGCTGTGAGGAGATAGCAATACAACTTATGTTGTTATTTGTTCCAGCAATACATGTAGGTATCATCATAAAACAGGATGGCAGTTTGTTTATAGAGAAGCAAACTCGTGTTTTGATTCGATAGTCTGTACTACAAAGGTTGAAAGCTGTTTTAATCCATCTAACATTCTTGGAGAAAGTCTCCAATTAATATGAGACCAACCAACATTTTGTTTCTAGAGACAAACATCAGAAAATATTCACAAGGATGTTTCAATATGTATTGTCATTAATACTGGTACTGTGCAGATTGGATCAAAGTCAGTCAAATAACATTAGGTACAGCGATCTGTAACAGCACTGGAAGCAGTAATGTGCAGGGAAAGAGCTTCTGTGCTCATCCTCAGGGGAACATTATGGATTTATGTCAATTATACTGAGTAAGAATCTCTCCCACTGATGTATGGGTGTTATAGAATATGAAAATGCTGCCCCTGGGCACAAAAGTCAGAATAGCTGTAGAAGGAATTTCCCCCCCTAACTCCAGCTGCAAGGTGACTTTTTTTTTGAAAAACTTTCAATTGAGGAGAAAACCCCAAAATGCATTTTCTGTACTAATTTCAGATCAGACCAGATGGGTACTTCTGCTAAAAACCAAGCTACTACCATAATTCCTCTTTTTCCACACCATGTTTTGTCCTTTTCAGAATAACACTAGACACACATCTAGTTCCAAACAAGTGGTCCAAGACTGATCTACCCATGTTATCAGTTTTGTACTGTATCTTTAGTGCATGGCTATCAGTCCCTATAGAAAGGTTCTTGACAGATTCTCTTGACTGACAATCAGATGTGTGGTTGTCCAGCTGAGAAAGCTTTTAAAATGGATACTCATTTACACTGAAAATCTCTTGATCCTGCCCTGGCAAGGAAAATTTGCTTTTCACACTCAACTAACAGCATTCAGTGTTTTCTCTAGAAAGAAATATGAGACCATTGTCAGCTTGAATTGACTTTTACAGCTTTGCTTAATTCTGATATTTACATGAAATCGTGCTAAGTTAAAGCAAATACGTACTGCGGGTATATTGTTGCACTGTTATTGAGGAGGAAATTGAATGTAACTCACAGAAAATGCTGAAGAGATTTGTGCCACAAAACATCAGATTCACGCCTTATAAACTGCAGAGACCAAACATGTTAATTTGAAGATCATTTCCCTCCCACACAGAAACTACAGATTTTCAGAGAAGTTTCAGAGAGGTGCCTGATTTCAGACATTATCAGACCTGATACTATCAACATAGTTCTCAAAATTATAAAGATGATTAATGCAATTGCATTCACTGCTTTTTTTTTTTATTTCTAAAGTTAATTTTCTCACTGAAGTTCTGTATCTTTTCATAAGAAATATTTCTTCAAATTGAGAAGATATCCTACCTGGTTTGATCTGAATTTTTTTAATTTTTNCAGCCAATTCAATAGAATTATTAATCTTTACTCAATTAATTATATAGGTTTTTTTCCAGTGGTCAAAATTATATGTTTATTTTTATGTGGAAATGTGATAAACAGTAAAGATTGGGCAGAAATATTTCATATGTCCCTTGATATTTGTTCACCTAAATTTCTCCCTGTGTGCTCTAAAAAAAGGGCAGCTTTCCATTTCTTTCAGTAATTTGGGCATGTGGCTCAGAGACTCCAGGGTAAACTAGCGTAAGGTCATGGAATTATTGTGGGGAACATGAGAAGGGAAATCTTTATGGAATTACTCTGCTAGGAGCTTTGAACCCGGCCAAGAAGGGAAATGCTCTCTGTTATTTGGCATATTCTGCAACTGATGATCTTGTGCAATGTAAGCTTAAAATAGTTGCCCCTTCCATGTTTTGGTCCGGTTGCAAGGATTTAAAAAACTGCTCTCCTGTAAGACTCAGAAGACTCACAGTGCAAGCATTTAAATAAAATACTCAGGAAGAAAATAGTGACCTGAAGTGAAATAGGAAAAATGAGTGGATGGTTGTTATTTGGGCATGTAGTTTTAGTGCATCTCATGCATAGTTAGCTTCCATTCTTCTTTAATGTTTCATCCAAAGGACGCAAGGGGTAGTGCTGGGATAATTCTGCAGCCACACAGCACCTGCTGACAAGTTTATAACACTAATTTCTGGTGTCTGTGAGTCTCCAAAAGTAACACTGATGAAATAAAGCTTTCTCTTTCTCTGCAGGCTCTGTTGCAATGTATTGCACTAGGTATATATAGGCTTGCACATTAAAGAATAAAGTCCATTCAGACCTGTGCTTATATAGGCAATCAGTTGCAAAGCTTGAGAGGGGGCTACAAGCTCTTTAAGATCTTAGGAAGGGAGTTAAGTGACTGGTAGAAGGATCTGAAATTGTTTTAAACAAGAGCAAAGTGTAGTTATTTGGGCTTTGGGGTATGGAGAGGGGGTTATCTAGGGAATATCTATCTACCTGAGAGGTTTTTCAGGCTAGCTAGCCAAGTGGCTTTAAATGTCATATTAAAAAAAATAAATGCTGAGCAAGTCCCTGTTCTGCAGCCTGGCTGGGGAACTGAGCACTCCATTCACTTTCAGGGAGGCTCAGGCCACACCTCTCTCTTAGGAAAACTTCATTTAAACATCATGAAAATTATATAGCCTTTCCTGGGGGGTGTAGGCTCCTCCCTAGGGTACTACTGCTGCAGCTGCCAGTCTCAGCTTTTCAACAAACCCCTGGGCCACACTCACCACCATCTCCTCCCAGAAGGGGACAGACCTGGACCAGCTAAGACATATCAGGAAAACTGCAGAATGCAAAGCTAAAATGCTTGCAAATAAACAAATAAAAGGAAATATGGTACTTTCATTGCAGATCCTGGGTCAGGTGTCCAGCAAGTTTCAAGTGAGTTGGTCCTATTAACTTCTCCATTGAATTTTACAGACTTTAGATCTGGTCCATTGACTTCTGCCTGGTTGCCACGGAATATAAATATCTTAAAGGGCTGGAATGTAAAAAAGGAGTTACCTTAATTGCTTTTGCTCATACCTTCAAATACAAAATATTACCTCCAGGGTTATATCTAAATCTTTTAAAATAGTAAACTGTTCAAAACACTTATTATTCTCTGCATGAAAAATTATTTTCATCAGCTATGAATATGCTGCTCTACAATTCACTGTTTTGCAATCTTTAACAGGAAGGGAATGGAAAGGAAATTAACTTATGTCAAGTCATGTTGTTTTCTTCTAAGCCTCATACATACACTGAGAGAGAAAACAGATTAGCTGTTCCAGTACCCTGCATATTCTTTTTTCATTCATTGTCTTCCATTTTTCTTCTTTTAAAAACTTGTGTCCATGAATGTGAAGGACAAATGCATTAAGCTGAGTGAGGCACAATTCCTAAAGATGCTTAACATGGAGAATTGGATTTTCTGCTGAACCATGTCCATGGCTTGTTGTCCTCATTCCCCTCCAGAGACCATTTTTACCATGAGGTCTTAATCTGTATAAGCCAGGACTTTGCTTTAGCATGTGCAGGGTCACTGTCCTGATACCAGAGCATTTTCAGGGAGAGGAAGCAAAAGGTCTGCATAGAGGATTAGATCTAAATGCACAGTTTTGCACAGAGCTCTGACTGAAGAGCTGATTTTGTAATGAGAAATGTCTCTCCTTTTCATGGCCTCATCTCCTTTTCTTAACGTTTGTCTCTCAGGATTCTGAGAAGGCTGGCTTATTTGATAATAAATATCTGGTAGAATGTGAACTGAGAGTACACATAGGGGGTATGTGTAGAAGAGGGGTGCAGCTGATTGGCATAAGGAATGACAAAAACCAACCATGTGATACCTTACTGGGATTTTGGAGCTTTTGCATAAGCACTATAAAAAACCATCATGGCTCAGGAGTTAGGGGAGTTATTTAAAAATTTAGGGTCTTGGATTCAAACATCTGTTCTGCAAGAGGTTGCTGGCATCATTGAAGGTCTAAATTACCAGTTGTAGACCTAAAACTTCTGAAAACTCAACAGGAAATTTTGCTAGATTACATTTCAAAACTGAAAAGAGAAATAATACTTTCATATCTCCTGTTTAGGGATATTGCAGGGCTAACTATATCAAAGGCATGGCCTGTAATTACCATGAGTGGAAGTGACAATAGGATCTGTATAAGATTTGGTCCTTAGATTTGATCCTTATATCCGAGGAAATAGTAGCACTTCCAAGATCCATAGGCAAAGATATAAATAAGTTAGTACCTTAATTAAAAAGGTAAATGCTAAGGATGTGGTAATTCTGAGAATACCAGAATGCCATTACTATCTAAAGAGTGATAAAAGCTGCAATCTCTGTCCTTCTTCGACCCCTCTGTTCTTCACATAATTTCCCTGCTGGCTGCATGACCTAATTTTTCTTTTTTCCTCTCACTCAAATCTTCTAGAAAATTTCCATGTGAATCTCCTAGCTCATTTTCCACTATCTTTGATTCTCTTGAGGTTCCTGGTTCTGTAAGCCAGTGAAGGAATCCTGCAGTAATTCTTCTGACAACTGTTGATGCCTGTGCATCAACACAAGNTCATTTTCCACTATCTTTGATTCTCTTGAGGTTCCTGGTTCTGTAAGCCAGTGAAGGAATCCTGCAGTAATTCTTCTGACAACTCTTGATGCCTGTGCATCAACACAAGCCCTGATTTGTTCCTTTGCAGGCAATGGCTGAGATCAAATGGTGCTCCCTGCCACTGTGATGTTTCAGAGCTGACTCAGCACATTTCCATTTTCCTCATTTATCCTCACCCTTCTCTTGTAACATCTACCAAAACTTTTAAAGGAACAACTGTTAAAGCATATGGGGTGTTGTAGAGGTGAAAGAGATAGTGATCTCTGATAATTTATCATCTCTTACCAGAAATTCTGGCTTGTTTTGTTTTCCAACAGCTCAGTATTTTCGTGAGATCTATCTGGAAAATGAAGTTCCAGAAAGAGGATAAGTTTGAAACAAATGTGGTGGGAACATTTATGTAAAGATATCACATAAGAAAAAAAATTGAAACTAAGCTCAAAAAAGAAGGCTGAGCACTGCAGCACTCCAACAAAAGTGGTTGGTCTGGCACAACAGCTAGTGTTTCTACAACTGGAATGAAAGCTGACACCAAGGGTAGCTCATGGTACATGTAAAAACTTTATTCTAAACCTTTGTTTTCATTCATTCTGTTTTTTCTGAAACTTCTTGTTTTAAAAGTGGATTTGTCCATGGTGGCTGTGTGCTAGAAGGGTTTCTAAATATTGTGGAGAAGCTTTCAAGAGCTTTTGGTCCATGCCATCTATGCAGCAATATACAGTAAAGAAAGCAAAAAATTAGGGTAAAATTTTTAAAGAATAACAGAATGAACTTGTGCTGGAAGGCCACTGATGTACCTGAGCGAGACTGGACAAACAGGTTCTGGGAGGTTATCATTCCCTCCACTCACCTTATTGCTTTTCCACAAGATGCCTTAGGAGACATATCTTTCCCTCCTTGGAAAGCCAAACTGCTAATCCAGAGCCTCAGAGGTGAGAGAGACATTGCCATTTGCTGCGCTCCTACTAGAACTGGCCTGCATTGTGAGCTATTCTTCAAACACAAACTCATTCAGATACTTGAAGGATATTATCTCCTGAGCGATTTATTAATGTCCTAAAGCAGAAGAAGGGATCCAGTAGCCCACATAACTTTTTCAGCAAAACAAAAAGACTAGGAGTTAGACCAAACAATTTTAGAGCTACAAGAGCCTCTTTTTCTATTCCTAAAGTAACAGTGTGAATTGTCAAGAATTTGGGCCAATCTAGACGTTCTGTATGTACATATATCCTTTTAATTGGTATGCTTTAAATTTCAACCAAAATCTTCAGCTTTCACTTGACAGTGCTCCTGTGAAATATCAAACGTATTTGCTTAACTTGGAGAAGGTTGGCACCATAGTATTCATCTGGTTTGTGTTTAAAGGCTAGTTTAAAACTTCTGGAGACACTTTCATCTCACCATGTATTCATATGTGAATAGAGGATTTTAATAATTCATTTTGAGCTCTTCCTGCAAAGGTATTACTGTAGTTCAGACTCTGTCCTCTTAATTAGCTTCTCAGTCTTCACATCATGATACTCGGTTGATGATAATTCTCTTGATCCATGTGAAAGTAATAAGAATTTTCTACCAGGAAAGTTTTCAGATGTGGACACAGTTCTGGCCCAGGAGAGTCTGCATTTTGCTGATAATATTTTGAATTATGATAGTTCCTGGTACAGAGGTAAAATGCCAGGGAAAAACGTACTTATTAAAATGCTAACTGAGTGTCTCCTCTGAAGTAATGATAACATCATCAAATTTCAGAACCGTTGGGGCAGCTAAAGCTAGAGAATTGATTGACTCTCTTGCAAAGTGGTTCTAATTCAACTAATTAGATGTTGAATGGGTGTTAAAGTTCAGCCAGAGTGATTAATTTCTTTTTCAGCAACTGTACCTTTCTCAGTTAAAGTTTCTGAAAGTTAAAATACACCATAGTCACAGATAAAAACATGAAATAGCTTTGTGTTTGAATACCTATTTGTAAAATACAAATTTGACCTTTCACAATGAATACAAGCCCTGGTCATGCTGTTCCATATAGAAGTCCCATGAAGCAAGCAAATTCACCCGAACAATTTCCCTAAGGTTTCCAAGACCCTAGGTAAGAGCTATATGCCACATGCTGGAAATAAGACCTTTAAATTGTGTAGGCCTAAGGATCTGCTACCAAGCTTAACTGCAGTCACAAGAATCTTGGCAGGTGTGCTCTGATGGATGCCTCCAATTCTGTCTCCATCCTCATATTCAAGGCTAGTATTTTAGTCATGGTCAGAGCACCCCACCAACCCCTCTTTCCTGTGGCCATCGCTGAAGGCTGTAGCACTTGCATTTTATTGAGGTTCAGGCCAGGCAGAACCTCCAGCTCTCAGGTTGCAGTCCTACCAGGATTTCTTTGGAGAAAACCCTTTTTCAAGCAGGTCCCTCCCATGGTTGTTTGGCACTTTGCTGTAGTGGCACCTTGCTAGCACAGATGTTAGAGGGCTATGGGGAAAAAAAAAACACCAAAAAGCCAAACAAGTGCAGGGTACTAATTCAGCTGGAAATTAACTATTTTTCCTTGGCTAGGTTGTTTCTCAACTAGGCCTGTTCCCCAGTGCAGGTGATTGGGTGTCTGCACAAGCTGCTGTGCTGGCACTGTGCAAGGAGCAGTGTGGGGCTCCCTGGGCTCCTGCAGCTGGCATGGGCAGGCCTGCCAGGGACTGCCACTGCTGCGGGCACCTAATGAGGCAGAACACTGCCAGCCCTCCTTTCCTAATGGTTACTGAACTACACCTGGTACTAGACATAAAATAAACCATGAAAACAGCTTGAGCAAAAATATAGAACAACTAAAACAATCAGCAGAGTTTGAACTGCATAAATGTGGTTTAATCAGAGCTTCATATTGTATTTGCAAGCTGTGACTGCCAGTGGAGTGGAAAAAGTTCAGTGTCCTTATTCCTGATGCTGGCTAGCACTAAAGGACATGACAGCATTCAATTAACTCTGGAAGAGCAAGCAAACTATGAACCTGCTAAAACTCAGTCTGAGAAACACAGCAGTGTCTGCAGAGGATGTGTGTACTTAAATTCATTATTAGGCAAAGTGTGAAATAAATTAAATTCTAGGAATCCTTTTTTTGCTGTCAGAAGAATTGCAGTCTTGCTGTTATGGGGAGAAACAGCAACAAAGTCTCCAAAAAGAAGATAAGTGTTCCTAAATTCTGAGGCGTGTAATCCCATGCGGACAGCACTGAGAGCCCTGGAATTTAGGCAGTAGCAGCTTCTGAGCAAAGGGATGGACACTGAAGAAAGGCAGACAGGTATGACAGAGAGTGCAGAGCACTGCAGAGGGAGACCTGGGGGAGGAAGGCACACAGATGTTAGTGCTGGAGCCTGCAGGAAGCAGTGGCGGAGTGGTACATGTCAAGACACTGGAAGCACTTGGGAAGAGACAAATGAGTGAAGACGGAGGGCATTGCTTGACACCTGTGTACTCACATCAGTGTGTGCACAGTAGGTGTTGAAGGAGAGCATTAAAGTTCTCAGAGAATTTCATCCCCGGAGAAGCAGCTCACCTGATGTTTGTCTTGAAAAGAAGAGATGAACTGTTTATGTCCGAATAACTATGTTGGACAAAAATGCATTAGTCAAGCAGCTGCTGGAAACAGTGGAAGTCACACTAAGAAACAACAGAGGCACTTGAAGGTAGAAAGGGTTTACCTAAAAGTGGCAGTGTCACCCATCAGTGGGTGTCTGAACTGTGCGTGAGTAAAGAGTATGGAAATTTTTGTAATGGGATCAAGCTAAAACTGTGTCAGTACCTCTTCTACTCTAGAGCATCTGACTAGAAAGCAGGGAACCACAGCAAGTATGAAGAAGCCTTTTAGGAAGAAGCAAGTTCATCTGGGTCCAGAATAGAGCTGAGAGTGCACAGAGACCCCGGGCATGCTTTTGAGGTGTTACCACAGACAAGAGTGAAGGGGTACCATTTTCCACAAGCAGAGGATGTGTCCTCTATTATCTCACAGACATCTGGTGAGGACTGGAAGAAAGTGGAGAGAAACAAATTAATAGTCATTAAAAAAAAAAACCCAAAACAGAGAGCAATTATGTCATTTTTGTTTTCTCAAAAGATGAAGTATCAAAATACCGCAGAGTGAGTGCTTTAAGGCATTATTGTAATGCCACACAAAGTGTACTCTAGAGCACACACTGTATTATTTTGTATATTTACTCTGATGAGCCACAGCAGAGTATTTAATATTTCTTTTTTTGGCTAACCTGTTATAGAAACTACTTCTTGACCAATGATCCTCATAGTGTCAGAAATCTTTTTATGTTAATTATATAAAATCCACAATGTTTTGCAGTCTGTTTGCTTTCTTAAACATCTAACCACACGTTCAGTCACACTTAATTGTTCTTTTAAGCTCAAATTCTGCCTCTTACCTATTTGGATCACTGTCTTTGTTTCATTGCTTTGTGAGCCTCTTCTCCATGATTGTATTTAAAAATATAAAGTGACTGGGTAAAATTTGTACTGATAAATTGTGTGGAAAAAATAATGTTGATTTTGACCGTACTTCAGTAAGCACAAGCATGAAGCTCTTTCCATACAAATATTTATATTGTTGATAATGTTACTCAGTTGACTCAGTGATATGTGAAAGTTTTCATTCAAATATTTGCAATTTTTATTCATAACAATAGTTAGTTGAGGCAAGCAGGTGTTTGAATTTGAGAGTCTCCTGACAGAGGTGAGGCTGCTGCGGTCCATGCCTGAGGTCCAACCAGTGGCGAGACTGACCCAACAGGCGGAACCACTCTGGTGCAGGTGTGTGACACATACATACACACACAAATTGACAGGCAGACACACAGAGCACACACAGGAACACAGAAAACACCAATGTTCTCCTCTTCCTCCCATCTTTGCCAGTTTCAGATGAAGCTCTGTAAGTGGGAATATATACACGCATCTGGATTGTGTGTTCCTCCAAGAGCTACTTGCCAGATGCTAAGCTGTATTCCCCCTTGACAGTAATATCATTTTGGTGTCTTATAAGAAATACAAGATGGCAGAAGCATCAATATTTGGGGTAGGATCTGACACTACATTAAAGAGGACTGGACAGTAGCAGAAGTAAGCACATACATTATATAATGAAGCAGAGAAAAAGCTGAGCACATACTAAAGGCTACATTTTAAAAATAAGAAATTATTTCCCTTGGCAAAAGATGTTGGTCATTTACTGTAGACTCAAACCTGACCATTTTTTCCTTGTGTACTTGATACCTTCATTACTGCTATTACAGAAAATTCTCTGTGTCAGCAAAAATAAGTAATTACATGGTGGTTTCAGAAAATAATGTATTCCACTGTGCTTTAAGCTTTCTGCCTGTCACCATCTATTTCCAATCGTGGCCTTTGCCACACACCTATTCCCCACACCTATTCCAGTTTCCTGACATAACAGATTGAGAAATCTGAAGTAAATGGTCAGACACACAGATGAAATTTAAAGCACCAGTGTGTGCTTGGGAGCACTGGTTCTTTTTATTGTTCAGATGTCAGGTCTCAGGCTTCCTGAAAATAAAGTGGCCTTGAAAATATAATTTTTAAAATAATCTCTTTAGGGTTCTCTCAGTTACAAGTCACTAAAACTGACATAGCCAAGATTTTCTGAAGCTGGATGAGTTCTGCTGCTTTATTTCCCCTTCTCTCCCTGCCTCCTGCATAGCTTAACTGAATTTCTTAGCTTTATTTGTGGATGGGGAATGAGTAGAATAGAAGCCATTATTCAAACAAGCCCGAGCATGACTAGTGTGGAATTGTTAGAGCTGATAACACACAAGACAGTTCTGAGGAGCAGGAAAATAAAAGGTAATTAT
>VZUA01033105.1:53811-73449 GCA_013401035.1 Horornis vulcanius | reverse complement strand
ACCAAACATTTCTTCACACACTAGAGAAATTAAGTCAAAAGTTTATATTTATCAATACTACCTGGCAAAATATGCAACAAAAGCATATTTTGATGTGGGAGAACTAATAATTTTGACATATGAGTCAAGTACTTTCTGTCAGTCTTAATGCAGTCTAATGAAAATGGCAAATAAACAGTAAACCATCCAGCTTCTCTACCCACCACAGCTCGTCTGTTTGGTCAAGCAAAAGTCTGTCACCAAGTATGTTGCCAGGGCTTCTTCTAATAATTTAGGGTGCATGTGATGTTCCCATACTACTCAGCAGTTTTGTTTTGAAATAAAGTCTAAATTTTTTCCAAGGTTAATTTTAATCCAAGCACCATTGCAAAAGGAGCACTGAGGGAAATTGTATCCTAAGGAAGCACAGAGATTCCTGCTATCATACAATGCCTGTGTGAGCCCAGGAATAGGAAAGGCTCTGTAAGTGGGATGTAATACATGTGCTTGTTTATTTAAAATAGCACCCAGCTACTGAAAATCCACACAGTATGAATTACAATGGACTGAAACATTCCCAATCCCACACCAGCAGGAGAGACTACAGAATGGCTGGGTTCCTTGCTGCATGCCATGAGGTATGCATGAAGGACTGCTTCTGAAAGATGCAAGCAGCATATATCTGTTATCAGCAGTGCAGACTTTTTCTTAAAATGAAACCTCTCTGCCTGGGCTTATAGAGACATTGATGGCAAAATGAAGGAATGGGAAGCCATTGCTTCATGCTTTGCCTTGTCCTGTATTTTTCAAGCAAAATTGAATCTATGTAGTCTTAATTTAGTCCAATATTTACAAGAAAACCTGTTTTGGATTTGTTGGTGAGAGCAAAGTCATGGCAGGTGCCAGAATTCACAGTTTTCCCAGCTCTCTGCAGAGCAACTTGGCTTCCCACTGCTTTGAATGCCAGTGCAGGACCATGCAGGTAGTCCAGCATGACAACCCAGATGGGACATTCTCACTTAAGTCTCTATTCTTCATATGTCTGTGGATGATAAACAATTTAAATGATCTGTGAGTTGTTTCTGGTTATGGGGCTTAGAGTGACTTACACCATGTCTAAATCTGTGCCTAGCAACAGTCAGGAATTAAGCTGAACCATTGCAAAGCTCATTCTTGAATAAAAAAAAAAAAAAAAAAGACACTCAAATAACATCAAGTGTAATAGCAAGAAAGAAAAGTGGATCTAAAAGAAGCATCATAGTTGCTGAAGAAGAAATCATAGAGAGAAGAAGTCATAGCTGCTGCACATACAAAAAAAATAATTAGGCAGTATATCAGTATATCAATTATTAAAAGTAGTCAGTGGCCAATTACCACTGACAGAAAAGCTGAAACATTAACTCCCTTTTGCTTAAACTACAATGCTTTGAATCAAGACACCAACCAGCTTTGATTGCATCAGTAAAAACTGACAGCTGATCTCCCTAAAAGATGGTGAAGATCATCATCCCTTTCCCAATTTAAATCTGATTTTCTCAGTTTGCTACAGAGAAGTCTCATATGGATCCCATAACATGCAGTCTGGCATTCTCCCTGCAAGGTCAGGAAAGGCTTGTAAAGGGTGGATAACACAGGCAAACTTCTCTGCAAGACAAATCCCAGGGGAGTGAGTCTCAGGCTTGCAGTGGGACAATGCCTGCCTTGAATGCTGCGCTTTTCCTTCTGAAACAAGAAGAGCTGTTCACAGAGTTTCTGATCTGAAGGGCCCTTAAATAAAGGTATTTTTCTTGGCCTGAATATGGCATTTTCACAAAAATGCTCAGGAGGGCTACCTTCACAACTTAAAGGAGATTAAGAATGTTGTTTCCCAGGAGCAGTAGACTATAAAATATCACCATGGAGGAAACAGGACTATGCAAATGCTGTATCTACTAGTACTTACAGTGTCCTAGTTAAGTCCTTTTCTGGCTCATCTGCAGACAAAGCTGCAGCCTGTGAGTCCTTATTACACCTACTATTATCTGCTTACACTGCCAGAACATGTCATGGCAGATATGTCCTCCACAATAAAACTGAATGGGAGACCAACTATTTAGCCATAGGATTTTACAGTGAAGCTATCTCAGAAACAAAAAAAAAAAGAAAAAAAGGGGAAGATATTTATTTTCATATGAAATAAATATCCCTGCACCTGCTTCAGTGTCAGTGGCTGCAGCATTCTGGCAGGTGCTGCTTTGCTCAGAAGAATCAAAAGGTTTTTGAGTGCTGTTTGTGATTTCAGACTTTTAACCTGACATAACTCCAAACTTTCTGGGCATTTCTTTGGTGATATTCACCTTTGTCTTGCCGTGCTAAAAAAAAGGTAAATAAATAATATAGAAAAATCTGTTTTAAAGTAAGTATGTAACAAGATTTCAAACTCTCACAAACTCTTGCTGTTAGAGAGAGTACAATTTCTGTTCCACTGTATAAATAAGGGATCCAGGGAAAGTGCAGTAGATTTATGGAGATGGCTCTCTTTGAAGAAGTGAAGAGAAAAACATATTAATGGAATGAGATAAAAACTGCACCTTCAACTCACAGTACACTTTAGAGAATACTATGTGTGCATCATGCTTAGAGAAAATGCAAAGGATCCAAACCAAAAGTAAATCTGAGGTGTGCGTGCATGGAGCAAAGCACACCAGAGCCGTGAGTGCGAGAAAGCATTGCTTTGACAACTGGTGAAGCAGCATTTACACAAAAGCCTTTTCCCAAGGAAACACAACAACATCAAATAACTGAAGGGGCAGGGGCCAAGGCCACACATTGGATCCCCACAGGTGTGCACTTCAGAGTTTACAGGTTTCTCAGACACCCTAATTTACAATGAGGGCCAAGGGGGGCTTCAAAGGCAGGTTTTGGTGAGTGCTGTTGTGTGTCTGGAGCTGAATCTGCTCAGCTTCTCACATGGCAACTGCTTTTGAGATCTCAGCATTGCAGTGGTCCCAGGGCAGAGGGGACCTGTGCTAGCTCCAAGCACTGCTTAGGCCAGTCTCCCAGCACAATGGGGCTGCCTAAGCAGTTGCAGTGCTTACACATCCACTGGGCACTGGGTTCAGTGAGGAGCTGCCTTTCTGAAGGGGCCCCGGGAGCAGCAGAAACTGGGGAACTGGTTCCGTAAGTCCTTGTCTTGCCTTTGCCCTCGGCAGGTAAATGGGCCTCTTTGCCCTGCCACAAAGTAAACCTCCTTGCATTCCCCTGGCTAACTCAGCTGGAAGTGAGCTGTTGGCAGGGCACAGTCTCTTCTTTTTACTCCCACTGTCTCCACCCCAGGTTCGCTTTCTCAAGGGTGACTGACTCCTGGGCTGGAGAGTGGGGAAAAAGGCAGGGTCCTTGACACTGCAAGCAAGCTGTAAAGAAACACAAATAACTAAGGAGGTATACTAAGGATTTTTCAGGAATATCATTAAATGTGGATCCTGAGAGTCTTTAAAAGGACCTAAAACAACTGGTATTCTATTTCCGCACACTACATGTGTGTTTTGCATTAAGCGTTAACCATGATTGTTGAATATTTAGGCACAAAGAATTCATGTGTTTTCTGACACATGTGTTGATGTTGGATGTATAGTTAAGATATTCTAAAGATTAAGTGCTCCCGTTAGTGTTAGCAATTTAGAAGGCACAGAGCTATTTCCTCTCGTCTAAATATGTGATGATGCAACAGCCAAAATAAATACCCCCAAACACAGTCAGGTTGAAGTGCCCATAACATCAACAAGAGACAGCCCTTATATTAGTAAAATACTGCTTATAAGGGTTTGGCTGGATTAGAGAGAAGAAAAAAATGTAAGATTAGATCCAATATACACTTATAAACCATTGCATAGGAAAAGGGATAACTGCAATTTAATTTGAAGAGTTTTGCAAAGCGTTGTCTCTAAATTAGAACTATTAAATACAAGCAACATATTTACACTCATATAAATGAGTCAATTCAAAAAAGCATTATTATAACTGAGTTATTAGAGCTAATTATATTGATAAAGCTCTGAAACTTTGTTTGCTGCCTTTAGAGAAACACAATACTAAGCAAAAATCTAAAGTGATGCCTTGGCCCAAAGACACATTCCCTAGCTAGGGCCATCTGTGGCTTCCTCTGTATGAGGGAAACGCTTGCTTGCTGCAGGGCCTCTGTGGTGGGAATAATTCACACCCTTTAAATTTTTCTCCTATGGAGCATGACTAGCATATTTGGAATAGAAGTGGGGAGCATGGGAAGAGATTATTGCACCTGGGGTGGTGGCCCAGGCAGTACAAAACCTCGGTAAACCAATTGCATGCACCCTTCCCCATGCAAGACCAGGAAATTAGGGAAGCACAGAAGCCATCAAGCCATCACTTTTTCTCCCTTGCTTCTCAATGTTTTAAGTGATGTCTATAGTACAGGTGAAAATCAGCACCACAGAGCTTGGTGGTGCAAAGCAAGAAGGGTGACAGTGGCTATACCAAGTGTGAAAGCAATGGTTGTTATGGGTTTGTATTTGACAGGTTTCATCCTGTCAAATAAGGTGGAACTGTTCCTTTCCAGCCCCAATGAACACCTTTCAAACAGTTGCATTTTATAAAATAGGAGGGTTTTCAAGAAGTGATTTGAAGAAGGAAATGGAGGGCACTGACACACATTAATCAGGAGGCAGCATGGAAAAACGCCCTGAGGCAGGACTGGGAAAGCAGAACAAAAGGAACAGTCATGGCAGATCACCAAGGGCAGGAAAGAACACAGCAGAAATAAAAGCACTGTTTTCAGTAAGGTAAGAAATGCAAAGGGCTTAAGGAGTTCAACCACCTCTGGAGGGGAAAGAAGAGATGAAGACAGCATGGAGATAAAGAGCCAAAGAGACAGGGAATGAATGGTATGAGGTGGTGAGGTTGCTGGAGGGATTTGGAACAGGCCAAGGGACCGTGAGCGAAATGGGGTCAGCCCAGAAACTTGGATGTGATAACTGGAGGCAGAAATTAGCAGAGAAATCCTTCAAGTGTTGGCAGAAGGAACAGTGGGAGACTACTCCTGTTGCAGCACTCAAGAAAGAAAGCAATCACCATTTAAAGCAGTCCAGGATGAAGTAAAAAGAGAAAACCCCCACTGAATTACGTCACTTAGCCTTTAAAGAGAAAGGAAAAAAGAAAACAGGAATGTCAGGTTTCTTGTCTCCCCTCTGCCACATAGATGCAGCCCATGTTCTTAGCTGCATGGGCACAGGGCCATTGAATTCCCTTCCCACCCCACTCACCTGCATCCAGCATTACCGGGGATCTGAGCTGTGGCAGGGCCTCTGTGTCCTAAATGCCCACCAAGGTTACCCAAGAAAGCCGCTAGCCACTGGGAAAACAAAGTACAGCAAAACGGATCCCAGCACAGCCCCTCAGTTGGCTGGAAACTCTAGGCTGTGTCTTCAGCACATATAAGCTGGCATTGGTCCACAGACACTGCTGGAAATGCTTTGACTTTCAGCAGCACTCAGTAGCTGACCCTGTGTTCCCATCATTTTCAGGGAAGAGCACATGTATCTCTTTTCTCTGAGCTCAGACCCTTCACTGAGAAGTGTCCTAGGGTGACTTTATGTTGCTTGTATCCCCAATTGTCTGTTCTGTTTGTGCTGTATATTGAGTTCTGTACCTTTCAGACTGATCCTGAGAGTGAACCAGGGAGAGAAGAAGTGTGGAGTTTGTTTTGAGGAACAGCCTGACTCCCACACATTCTCTGCTCTGGACTTCTGTTCGTCGGAGGCACGGACAGCAGTGGGACTGAGATCTTTTTGCTTTTAGTTAGTTTTAGCTAGCTGAGGCAGAAAAGTTCCCTGGACTGTTTTTTTCTCTTTTTCTCTTGGGATTGTGCTCAGAAGCCACCCACCAGTAATTTAGTAATACGAAATTCCTTATATTTTCTTTTAAAATATTTACAATAACTACTGGATACTAGACTCTTCAAAACCTGTTTTATCTCCCTCCATCCCTGCTTTGCACTTCTCCTCCCAGCCAGTGATGAGGTCCCAACAGTAGCAGTGCTTCATTTTTCATTTTCTTTTTTTCTGATTTCAAGACTTACTACTTATTTCAGAAGTAACCTTTTTTGGCATCCTCCTATAGTCAGATCATCAAACCTGTTTACACTTTAATTTAGAACATTTCCCTGTGTTAAATGAGCAAGATAAATAGTTGTACAATTTCTTCATTTTACAGTGGTTTTGTGTCACTTTTTATCAGTGGAAACACAGATACACTCTTTCTTTAGGAGTTTCAAAACTACATAGCTGTTGCACATGTGTTTAAATTTAATTTGAACCTATAACCTCCAAACTGAAAGTAAAATGGGGGGGGCAGGGGGAATAGTATATTTAAAAGAAAGTAGAACAACAAAATTCTCTTTTATTTCTTATTCTCCTATGTAATTATTAATTCCCTCAGACTTTCATGGAAGTCTTTCTGGAATCTGTTACATTCATTGCACTCTCAGTTTCTTTTATCTTTTTCTCTACAACTCCTTAGAGCTCTGTTACACCATATTCTCTTTCCCCAGTGTGTATTGCATTAATCCCCCCATCCCATGAACACCTGTAAAACGTAATTCCCCCTTTCTAAAAAAAATAGTGCTGAATTTCAAAAGTCAAAATCCTGTCTAGTTAAACAACAAAGTTTGCTCCCAAAGTGATGACTTAGAAGAAGCCCAATAACATTACAGTCAGCTCCTGCAGCTCCAGCAGTGACTTGGGAGCAATGGGAAGATGAGAAGGTCACTCAAATCCTTGTACAAAGCACCTACACAACCAGAAGGAGCACAGCTATGGCTATGGGGAGAAAGTGTGAAAAGGAAGTGCATAGGGGAAGCCTGAATCCCTATTCCTCACCAGGTCTGCTGAGAAGAGACAAGGCATGCAGCAAGGCATTTTCTTCCACTTGGAATAGCAGCAGGTTGAAAGCCTAGCTGCTGTGCCCCCAGCAGATATTTGCTCCTACTCCTTCTCCCTCACTAAGAATTAATAAGCAACCTGAAACATGATGAGAACACTTATCAGCAACCAAAAGTACCCCTTGAAACTCATGAGCTCAAACAACCCCAGGCCTTTTCTAGTGTGGGATGTTCCATCTGGATTCTCAAGTTCAGGCTGTCCAGCTTTGTGTGAATAAGAACAACCAAGTCTCAATCAGCCTAAATATCCTCCTATAGAAATGAGCACCCTCCTCCACTGTGGGGACAGGCTGAACAAAGCTTTCATGACCCTTTCTAACAAAACCAGCCTCTGACTCAGTTTTTGGCAGATGAGGGAGAAAGGAGGGATCCTTCTCAGTGGGAAGGCTCTGTCGAGGGAACATCAGAAGGACCCACCAGATGGACTCTTGGACTACATCTAAAGCTTTCTCACATTTCTTTTCCTTCCTCCCCACCCTCCTTCCCCTCACACACACACACACACACACACTCAGTTTACCTCTTCCCTACTCATCTACGAAGAGGCAGTTCAAAGCTCTGGGGATGGTGATGGATGCCCACACGTGCACGCAGGAGCACAGTGACTGACGCTCTGCACGTGCCGGCTGCTGCAGGAAGGGTCCCCGGAGACTGGAAGACACAGCAGGCACCAGACACACCTTCCTCCTCCAGCCCAGACCCACACTGTCCATCAGTCCTTTTGGACCAGGCTGGCCTGGGTGCCCTTCAGCCAAGCTTCTCCAAAGCCTTTTCAGGCACAGCCTGGGTGGAACGGGACCTTGCACGAATGTGCTCCTTCCAGCAAGCAAGTCATCACACAGGCAAGGCACGGAGCATGCTGTTCCTACAGACCCTCCAATGCCACCATTTTAATGCAGTGAAAATGGCAGAGGGGAAGGAGAAAGGAGGAGTGGGAAAACAGCTCTGCACTGATTGCAGTGGGATTTGGAGCTGATTTAATGAGGAAAATTACTCCCGGATCTTAAATTGCTATGGTTTCCTCCTTGATTGAATGTTGGTATTCCTTTAAGCTTTTAAAGGAACAAATATGATTACAATATGCATTTGATAAGTGAGTATTTCTGGTTCTTTTCCATGTAATTTACCTTGTTAATCTTTATTCTCTCTCAAAACAAACAATGGTTTGACTCTTCCTCATATTGAGGGCATTAGTTTGCTAACAGGCTGAAAAGCATCAATTCACCATTTTGAGCAGATCTATTTTCTTCAAGTTCTTGGCAGGAGAAACTCCTTTGCCTTAGAAGACAGTGAAGTGTCCTGTCTTGTCTTGTTATTCCACTGGGAACAAATCATTCTTTTATGTACGCTTTGATGTTGAAATAAAAGGGGTTTTAAATACCATTTCACTGTACTGGTTTTAAAAATGCTGTAATTTCCTTGTTATTTGTCTTATTGGAAGTAAGTCAGCAACAAAAGCACGAATACTATATACACAGAAACTTCCTAAATACCCCTTTTATCCACAGTGCTGTGTTTTATTGAAAGGCTCCAGATCCATTGTCTGTGAATGAAACTCCATTGTTATTGTCTACATGTTGTTATTCTCACTCCAAGCCTGAGTATGGACATATACATTGGCCTGGTCACACTGCAATAAATCACACCCTCACTCAGGCACAAATTCAACAGGAGAGGTTGAATGTGGTTGGATCTCATGTTTCCAGTCATGTTTTGCACTAGGGGCTGTACAAGGCTCCTGTATTTGGCCTTGCCAACACTAATAGTCCTAGAAAGCACCTCGGTTCACAGATACTAACGCCCTGTTTGAGACTCCAGTGGCACTTGCACAGCAGAGGTCAGTGGATACATGTGTGAACATTTACAAGTCATGCATTAAATCCCACTTGGATGAAACTGGTGCACAGCATAAATTCAGCCCACCACAGATGTCTTGAGTCATGAGTGCAGTTCATGCCAAGAAAACTGAAGGCTATTAAAAACACCTTTTATACAAAATCCAAAACACCGAGCCTTACTATTCACTTGCACTCCTGCAACCGCATTGATTCCTACAAGGCTTCTTCCCACTTAGTCCAGCAGAAGCACAAGAAGTGTCAGACCTTTGTATTTGCCTTCATTGCAGAGTTGTACGGAGGTGTGTTCAGACCCAGTGCAACAGAACGCACGTTGTTCTCTTGCCTCTGTGACACTGCTCTCAGAAGTGTTAGCACTTCCACTGCCAAAAGCCAGCATGACTCCCCACTGAGACATAGAGTGCATGACATTATGCAAAGGAAGGTAATCAGACTGCTAATTCTTAAATAGATCTTAATGAAAGGCAACAAAAAATCAGTGTCAGGAAGAACAATAGCCACAAAAGGAAGAGGAAGATACAACTTTTATTAACTTTTGCTCACAACCACAAAGAGTTCCTCCTCTATAATCTGCTACTATTCATAGCAAATGGGGTAACTCCTCAGACATTCATGAAACACCACAATATAATTGTACTGTTGACAGTACAAGTCAGTAATTCTTGGACAAGATTCGTGGTGAAATCTCAAATAAATTGTGGTTAAGGATGTGTATTGGTCATGGACTTAAAACAGTCATTGAGAAACAATGACTACCTTAAAACACAGAAACGGGCCTGCACATGCTGCTGCAAGACTGAACTGTGAGAAATTCAAACAATTCTTTTGCTTTGTTTTACAGCAAAGCTTGTATCAGGATCACCATAGAATTAACTGAAATAATCGATCTCACATTCGGCTCCATAGAGGGGACAGGAAGGTATGGCTGTAAGAGGCTAAAGAGGAGGAGTGGAGAAAGTAGTGTGACAGATTAAAAATATCTCAAAAGGCTTTGTTTTGCCTTTGGAAACCACCTGCTGAAAAGAAAACTTATAGGCAGTTATGCAGTCTGGGCTATAGGGGGCTGTCAAGAAACATACAGAATCGGCCAGGGCAGACAGTTTTAACCAAATCTGCATTTGTGATCAGTAGACACAAGATCAGTGAATAAAGGCGGAAAGATATCTTATTTTTGGACTTTCAAATACTTCTCAATGAAAGACCAAATAATAAAAGCTTAGCTATATAACAAGTCACTCTGTATTTTACAGGTCTTTAAAAATGCTTCATAACATTTAACTAGTATCGTAAGCCTGGTTTGGGTATTAAGAGTACAACCACTGCACAGCCAACTTTAAACACAAGAACTTTAAATACAAAAGAAGTCCAACAGATTTTTAATCAGCAGCAATGTTTCAATATCAGGGATCAGGCTTAATAGGTGTCTTTGGTACTCAGTATCCCAATTTCTACACGTCGCTTGGCTTCCCTGAGTGGCTGGGCTACATCTGAGGCATGTAGAGACTTCCAAACTTGTAGTAGAGCACAAAATTCTACATTTCCAGGTGCTTTAGCTCGCTGAACAATACTTCTTGCTCATACAGTTCTTCTCTCCTTTGGGAGGCACCTTCTAATCTGCAAGCAGAAACAGTTTGCCTGGTCTCTACCAGTCTGGGCTGACTTTGCCTTAGTCTCTTAGTCTTGCCCTCTCCTTTCTTCAATTCTTATCTGCAAAAGGGAACACCAGACTCTTACAGGCAGCTACCACCACACAACTCAAAAGGTGTTAATTTGGAAATGGTAAGATGTTAGTGCCTGCTAAGCTTCAGCATGGGGTGGAGCTGGGGCAGCTTGTCTCCAGTATGGTCCTCTCTCTTCTGCTGCTTTATCTCAGTTGGCTGACTCTTGGTGGCCCACAAGAGAGCCAGAGAGGGACTTTTAACAAAAGCATGTAGTGGCATGAGGGCAATTGCTCTAAAATGACAGAGGATGGGTTTAGAATAGATAATGGGAAAAAATTCTTTACTGTAGGGGTGGTGAAACACAAGAACAGGCTAACCAGAAAATCTGTAGATGCCCCCATCTGTGGAAATGTTCAAAGCCTGTTTGGAGGTGGCTTTGAGCAACCTGGTCTGGTGGAAGGTGTCTCGGCACATGGCAGGGGTGTTGCAATGGGATGATCTTTAAGGTCCTTTCCAATACAAAACATTCTATGATCCTTTATATATCTCAAATGCCTTATCTTATACATAGCATTAATACATAGATTAATGTTCATTTGGGGTGCTTGAGGTATCTTCTGATACATCTGCAGGCACTGCTAACTTCTTACAGAACTTCTACAGGCTTCCAGATTGAGAAAAGCAGGACAAGATCTGCAGGGAACAAGAACCAATGTAACTTCCAGTAAAGTGAGGATCAGGCTCAGAAATTCAGTGCATTTCCTCTGGAAAGGAAAGCCCCCCACCTCTTTCACTATAAATATACCAGACTTGTGTGCTTTGTTTTGAGCCCAGTTTCCTAAGGAAACAAGGTCTATGCAGTCATGCTGTGTCTGTCTGTTTCTGTTCCCCACTCCTAACTCTTGTTAGTTGTCTTGACCAGATTTGACTCTGGGGTCCACAGTCTCCAGTACTTTAAGATTTTTTGTACCTCTCTGACCAAGAGGAGAAAGGTGTTTGTTGTTCTTTATGTCTCCCCTAAGGGAAAAGCTTTATCATATGCTTTTTCTGAGACAAAATCCAGAGGGGAAGAGACCCTGTGAGACAGGTTAGCAGGAAACCAGGTTGTGTTAGCTCCTCTGCTCCAGGAACTTCTTGTTTAGTTTGCAATCTCCACAGGAAGTATCCAGCATGACAGATACCATGCAGGCAGTGCCCCAAAATACCTTTTTGAAGATAGACATTTCAGTTTTCAAAAGTTATAGATCTTTTTAGAGATCAGAGAGGGTACTCTGTTAGCCTTTGAAGTCTGAAGATCATCTGATGTTTCTCTGTCAACTACCTCTCCATCTTTGTGATGTCTTTATCTTCTTGGGGCAAGAAGACTTTGGGGTGCACTGGAGGACCTCCCTTGCCCAGGTCCCCCCTGCCTACACAAACCAGGCCTTGCAGATCGTGCAGACATTTGCCTCTCTGCAGATTCAGTGGATGGCAGGGGCCCAGTCACGGTAGCAATTTGTATTCACCTGCTCGTGTGCATTCAGCAAAAATTAAAGGAAAATGAAATCTTAAGCATCCAATAAGAGAGCATTTTATAGCCAGTCTGCATAGAGTGAAAAATGCATACATAAAAATGCAGAAAGTCTGCTCTCAAGAGAGCCTTATTTGTTTTACAGCTCTCTATTAATCACAGCAGAGTATTGTCCTGCAATGTATACGCATAAAACCATCACTCCTTTTTTTTTTTTTTTGTGGTGTAATGATGTTGCTTTATCTGCTGCCTCTGCAGCCACATATAACAAGCACAAAATCCATGCTTAAAGAATGAAACATATATTAAGAAGAAAAAAAAAACCAACAAAAAACATAATTACATTACAAGTTCCATACAGGATCATATCTCATCTACTTTGCTTAACAAACATATCACGTAGACGTATCTATCTTAAGACAGACATGATTATTCATTGCAAAAATGACTGCTATTTTTATGTAAAGCAGAAACCAATGAAGTAAGAAAATGTATTGAGAGATTTTTGGCTACGAGTTTTTGGATTGCGAGCATGGTATTTACATGGCAGCTGCTTTGCTGGATACTGCCTCACTGATGGCTTGTGGCATTGATTTATTGACATTCCTGAACTAGAAATTAAGGTAGCCTCAGGGGAGGATATCAACTGACCTGTAAATTGGAACATGTGTTTTGGTTTCTTTTTTTATGCCTTTTTTTTTTTTTTTTTAAAGTATGACTTCTGCCACTGACTTCAACTTTTTCCATATAAAAAATTATAAAAAATTCTTCCACATCCCAGATGTATTCAGACCATAACAATAAATTAGGACAATGGATTCATGCTGACTTCTGTCAGCAGCAGATCTAGCTCCTGTGGTTGATTTTTTTTTCCCTATACAGCATTAGAAAGAAGAGCCACCTTTTCTTTTTCAACAACTTTTTCCAAAGTCAAGATTAATCTCAAGTAACAAAATGTGAGGTCAATGAATACTGAATTCTAGCCCGGGTATTAGCAAGTTGGTGAAAGAGCATTCTCACGAAGCTGTCTGCCACATCTGCTGATGTTCCACAACAGAGGAGGCTCCCTGAAGTCCCTGTCTTGAATTACCCCTACACTGGGTTTCTACCAGCCTGTCAAATTTTATCTGAGTCATTTTCCCGCCCACTCTGACAGGAGCGTGGGAGCAACGAACAAAGGGCAGGCATCCACCGGGAACGCAGCCAGAGTGAAGACTGACAGGCCACGCTGGGCCCAGATGATTTGATACTGCGTTTTCATAACCAGATGGTGAGGCAAGGTTGCTGCCTGTCTTTACACTGGCAGAATTCATCCCATGATGAGGCCTGATACTGCAGGAAAGAAAATTATGATGATAATTCTGTCATCCAGGCTACTTATGAAGCATCTGCTAGGCATCTTTGAGGCAGGAATGGTATTTCTGGAGCAGCAGAAACCTAAAGCCTGGAGAAAGTTCAAGGGAATGGTTCACATTTAGGATAGTTTCTAATGAATGTCAGTGCCTGGATGCTAAATCTGGACACACTTCAGCCATCACCCATGGCACATGGAACAGGCACCCAATGGTGTGACCAATCCTGTCCCAGAATGGTTTGGCAGATCCCCTGTGAATCCCTCCCAGACTCGACAGCCCCTCCTGCATTGTTGGATATCAGTGCTGGTGACTGATAGTGCCCTTGCAGCATCGCATCCGTGCCTGCACTGAAGCATCGCTGGTGCCCTTGCAGCATCGCATCCGTGCCTGCACTGAAGCTTTTGCCTCATGTGTGGTGCTGGCAGCTCATCAACAACGTAGTGCCTGGGATATGGCTGGGAAGGACACATGTTCTGTGGCAAAACACAATGTCACAGCAGCCATTATCTGAGGGAAGGGCTTCACAGTACCCTTACTCCAGTTTTCATCCTTGCCTCTGGGCTCATCATCTGGGTCACTTCCTGTGTGCTCATACCTATAGGACAACACAGAGAAAATCACCTTTCAGTTTAGTTTTTCATTTCTAAAGAAAAGGCCAAACAAATCCTAACCTCCCTATTTTCCTTACAATTTTACACTAAACCATTTGCACACATTGCAAGGCTGTCTAACTACTCTTCATTGTCTTAATCTGATTTTCCATCTCTGTCACGCACAGCTGTATAAGCAAGCACTGTCTTACAGAAAGACCAAGTTACAGTGTTGGTTTAACATTTTGGGGCTGGTGGATATGCTACTTGTTCCTCATCCCTCTCTAGTCCTGCAAGATCTGGAACAAAGTGCTTTCCCCTCTGGGGCCTTTGCATTAATCACAGTGCAGCACTGGGGAACGTGAATTGCTCCAAGCAACTGCTTGACACTTTGTGGCGTCTTTATGGTAAATATCTCACTGGCCTTAAGTTTCTCTTCCCATTGCAGATTTACTGTGTCTCTGTAACAAGGAAATTGCAATAGATTTAATGTACAAAACCATATTCAGTCATATTCAAATTAAAGAGTTTCTTCTTTTTCCTTTGGTTTTATAGATGTCTACAGCTGGACCCATACCGAGTATTTTTTGCTCCCACTGATGTGGATTGTTCTGAAAACATCTGATTGAACAAGCACTGGAAACTCAAGTTTTTGTTTACTCAGTAAACTCTGAATGCATTTGCACTGAAACTAGAGCAAAAGGGAAGTAATGGCCTTGATCTCTTCTACACCACGAAGACCAGAAGGTGAAGGAAATCCACATACTGTCTCTAGATCTCCACCTCCAACATCAGACAGAAGAAAACAATTGCCTTCCTTGGAGACCTCACAAAGAATAAAGCTGTAACTAAATAGAATTCTCATGCCAGCAACTTTGGGAATTACTCTGTTATTGTTACAGTAAAATCTTCATTGATGCTGACGGAATTTCATGTGAATGGAAAAGACTGAAAAAGAAGCTGAAATAACAGTAGGACACAATCAATGTGTTGCTTCCACTGCTGCATCTCCAGGGCCTGGTGGTTCAACCAACGCCTTCTGCAGGCTGATGACACCAGCCAGCCTTTCCTTGCTGTTTGCTGTTGATTTACTTAAGTGACTACAGCTGAGAGCCTCCAAGGCTGGGCATGGGAGAGTGCTCTTGACTTGAGTTATGGACATCAGGGTAGGAAGAAAAGCTCGTGGTAAGAATCGCACGTCAGCAGTTCTTCAGTCATTATACATCATTAAAAAGCAAGGAGAAAGTCAATTTCACAACTATTCAGATCTTAGTATTTTAATAGCAGCAACTTTTTTTACTCAAATAATGGTTGTACTCAGAGAAAAGGCATAGGTCTAATTTGCCCTCCAAATGCCGAATTTCTAAATATCCAGAATAATCCTGGCTGTCTATGCTTTACAGTTCTCAAAACCAGTCATCAGGGCCTCTTGAAAATACCTACACCTTTCCCAGCTCTTCTTCAAGGTAGCCAGGTTTTGCTAACCCCAACCCAAGGTGCCCTGAGTTTGCATGGATACTGCCTACCTCCCCTAAACGGTGTGTGAACGGATCCAGAGTGCCTCATGGGAAGAGCATGAGGGAAGCAACTGTAACTTCCTCCTTGCAGAAAAGAAACTGCAGAGATTTATTATAAACTGGTGTATGTGAAAGTACTGGCATCGTAGTGGTGGCCTTGCTGCTGAGATGGAAGCAAAATACTGTGAAGGGACATGTTGGAGAATGCTCTAATTAAAATACTCATCATTTGTAGGTCTACAATAAAGGCGTTTTTTTGGTTTAGAGCATCACCAGGAGTCAAGAGAGTGAAGCTCTACCCATGATTTGCTATGTAACTTACAAACGTTTACATTCTCCAACACTCAGTTTGGATACTTAGAAAAGAAAGAATTAAGAGCAGTAGGAGACACAACACATTAATGATTGTAAAGTTCCTTCAGATATTGGCTCTACAGTAAATTAAAATATAAATTTTAATGATCTCTTATTGTGAGTGAGATAGATGGAAGCAAGGCCTCTGGGTAACCTTAAGGTATTGCTTTCATTTCATACTAACAATTTATTAACGTTCTTTCATTTTCATTTCCCAAATCCATTGTAATTTACTCAGAAACATTTCTGAGTATGCGCAGTCTTTTATTCCAAGAAAGGTGTCCTCTCCCCAGAAGGCCCAGAAACCCTGGCCCGTGATTAGAGGAGTAGGTTTTTAACAATTTATAAAACATTTTTCTACAGTTTTAAAGAGATTTCTCAGTCACCTCTGCTCAGAAATTTCTCCCCACTTGAGCAGCAGAAGGTCCCTGGCTGCCCCTCCCGGCACAAGCCTGGCAGGCGTGTGTTTATGTGCTCAGCCTTCGCCGCCGAGCAGAGGCTGCCAATTGTACTGAGCTGTACTTCATTAAGCAGCAGTTTTACGAGGTGGGCTGCAGCACACGGGGGACAGGCACGAGACCACCAGATTTATGGCGTTTCGGTGTCGAGCTGACAGCGTGGCAGTATTCACACAACAAAAACCATATTACAAGAATGTTAAAGTCGCGAGAGAACCCTGCCAAAAAAACACCCAGCAGCCCAATGAGGTAGGAAGCTCAGGGTCAGGCATTAAAAATCCAGTACTCAGCATGGCAACATTCAGATGGCACACCTCCCCCTCTGCCTGTCTGCTAGGGTCTTTAATCCTTGGCTGTGGGTTAAAAAGCCTGGCTTTTAGGGCAGCTTTTAGGTACTGGGCTCCACCAAACACAGAAAGCAGGCATCCATCCCAGCAACACCAGCTCCTCACTACCATCTCTGTGCCAGCCATGCTGGCTTCTTGGACCAACAGCACAAAGAAGTTATGATTCATTTAGCATCCGCATGGACAGCTATCAAATGGGAAAGGAAATATGGTATGCCTTCAAACCTGCTTTTAAAAAATGCTTGTCTCTCTTGCCCCTATCTCCCACTGATGAATGTTTGTCTCGGTGAGAACTACCATTTCAGAAGTGTTTTCCATAAAAAGCATGGAATTATTAAGAATAGTCAGAATGAAATTACTATAGTAGATGTGAACTAATAATGGAGTTTTTTGTAGAGTCAAACTTGAAAGGAAACTCACAGGGAAACTAAGCCAACACATACACACAAACACACACACATATATAACTTCTTAGACCAATTAGAGAGTGTTCTCTTTAGCCCAACAGGAAATTCATCCTGGCATTTACAGGATAGTGGTTTCACATGTATCTATCACTGATTCTCAGTCCCACAGAGGACAGGAGAGCAGACATCTCAAGGGCATTTCTTTACTGGACCTTTTTCAGGGAGAACTGATCAGGAAATAGCTTGGAGAATGGATCACACTAACAAGGAACCCTCTCCCAAAATTAAATGTACAGTTAATTCATATTGCACTTCACCTTGACACCTTTACATTAACCTGTAATGTAGATGAACCCAAAATCCTGATGGACATCAAGGGTTGCAATGCTCAGTCCAGCCTCTGTGCACCCTCACAGGCCAGAGTTATGCACATTTTTTTTTTCTGCCTGCCAGTACAACTTCAGATACAAAAGAGCCCAAAAAGAGTTTCTTGGGACCAAAGGGCACTTGGTCCCTGGCTTTCTGAGGCAACCTTTACTACAACCCCTCTCCCACAGCAACGTCCACTGCATCATGACAGAAGAGGGAATCAAGGAACCCCCAAAGCAGGCACTTCTACAGGTTAAAGAGACCTTCTTGCTTCTTTGTCTTGGTCTGAATTTGCTCTGTGCTATTAAAGGGGACTGAAACCACCTAAATGGGCCTTAACTCCAGTCCCAAATTGCAATAATGCTGTGGCTCAAACAGTGGGTACATTTCCTTCAGCCTGAGTTTGATTATCCCATCCAAGAACTGCGTAGGTCTACTGTAATTTAACAAGGAAACACTTCACACAGATACTGTGACTTGATCTTGTTTGCTCTAATCAGACTTAATCTGCAAAAATTCAGATTTGCATACCAGCACTCGGTTTCAGCAAACCAAATCAGAACAGCAAGTATTACCTTTCTGGCACCTCCTGCTAAACAAAACCAGCCCTGCTGTCGGTCTTGCAAGATACCATCACTTTTGTTCTTGTCTGTCCTCTCCAGACCCGGGGTCTCTACAAGGCATGTGGAGGAGCTCACACCTGTCACAGATACCTGCAGCACACCTGCCTCCCTCACAGCCATACCCAGCATGTCATCCCTGAGAGGTGCCACTAAATGAACTCACCTGGGGAACCCCTGAGGTCAATTAGCTCCAGCAAAGCACGGTGCTAATGGGACTTGCCTGCCTAATTTTTTTTTTTTTTTTTTAAAGTCAGCACACTCAGCTGCCTAAACCTATTCAAAGCCAGCTCAGGTGCCTATAACAAGTTACTCCATCCAGGTGCAGTTCTAGAGCTCATCCAACAGGCAGCTGTTTCACACAGAACGTCAGGCTGCCATGAGTTCCAGAACAGACCCTTGGCAAGGAACAATCCTGGAGCTGCTGCCTGCTGTGCCTGTGTCAAAAAGCAGCACCTCTGCCAGGGAGAAGGTCAGGGTGGTGCCAGGAAGTACTGTGGAGGAGCAAGGGCTGCTAGCATAGGCTGGAGTCATTGTGGATGATGTTCAGGTATACACCATACACCCCACTGCTCTCACTATTCATTCAGAGTTTCAGCAGAGCTTGAAACTGTGCTCCAGCTCATGAAAAGTCTTCCAAAACCAGGACCATCTAGTAAGAGCTCATTCCAATAATGATAATAGAGATAAGTGTTACAAATCAACAGTTTACTGGAGGAATCTGGCTAAAGAATTACACGGACAACTTAACCTACTGTGAAACAAATGGACAGAAGAGGACTTTTGTGAGCTTTACAGCCGAAATCTACTGTTTGACCATTCAAAATACTTTTCCCCAACAACCCAAAGTGACTTTGATCAAAAAAGTTTGCTTCCTATAAAAACAGGTCAGTAACTTCGGTTTCCTCCCTATCCTTCAGGATAAAATCTTCTTGTAATAATTGGAAGGCCAATGTCCTGCCCTCAGCATGATATTTTGGGATATGTTTTGGAGCTGACTCTCAGTGCAGACCTTGAACCTCTCAGACTTTGGGATTTTTGTATTTGGCGTGTTCATCAGCCCCAGCTAGAGTGAAAGGAAGTCCAGCCATGAAGTTTGGTGCACATATGGAGTCATGGGTGGATCAGGACAATCCAGTTGCTTCACATCACAAGACTGAGAATTTTCAGGTCAAAACCCTCCAAAGTATTTTAGGTACCTATCAGTGACAATTTCCATACTACTCCTTTGTGGAAAAGAAAGATTTTGTGATGCTCAGCCTTGAGAAAAGCAGGGTCAGGGGAAATCTCATCACTGACTATAAATACCTGATATCAGGACACAGAGAGGATTGAGCCAGGTTCTTTCTGGTACAGTCCAGTGACAGGACCAGGAATATTGACACAAAATGAAACACTGGAGGTTTCCTCTGGACTTTAGGGAACACTTTCTTACTGAGGGGTAGTAGAACATGGGAATGGTAAGTTTGTGTTGTGTCCAGCCTTAGAGGTATTCAAAAGCCATCTGGACATGCTTCTGGGCAACTGGCTCTAGGTGGTCCTACGCGAGCAGGTGGGTTGGACCAGATGACCTCTGGAGGTCCCTTCCTACCTCAACCACTCTGATTCCATGAAGACTTATAGGCTGGAAAATAAAACTCACCTGAGGCATGAAATAGAGCAG